>JANHGB010060223.1:0-55966 GCA_026283785.1 Coracopsis vasa
CCTGGTCTAGTGGAAGTTCATGGCATTGGTTGGAACTGTATGATCTTAAGGTCCCTTCCAACCCAAACCATTCTGTGGTTCTACAGAATCATGGAGATGCTGGAATATGAATAAAAAGGTAAGTGTGTAAATAGCTGCATTTGACATATGTGCAAATGTAATGTGTACTCAGGTTTGCTGAAACATAAGCTGCTGCTGAAGGCTGGTTTCTTAAATAATCGTAAATAAGTCTGAGAACTCAGCTCCCCTATGGATCACTGTCAGTAAAGCTCAGTCACTGAAATGCACATTGTGGAAAGCATGCGAACAACTGAATAAAGCAAAGCTGGTGGAAATGTCATGCACCTTTTATTTCCTCTGCTTGCAAAGCTCCAGTTTTAACTTTCAGCCATAGCTGTTCCTCCCTCTGCTTCCCCCCCCAGTCCTCTCCTGGGCCACACACAAAGCAATGGAGAGCTCAAACTCTGTCCTGCTGACCTGGGGCTCCCACCGGAGAGCACTGCCCAGCAGACCTGCCACCCCAAACCCGTTCGCTTGGGAAAGGGGAAGAATTCTTTCCCTAGAAATTAGACTGGCTGCTGCTATTTCACTGCCTGGGGTAAGAGTCTTAACTCCCTGATTTGGTCTGTCCCACCAGCAAACAGAGACTTGCCATTTAATTTCCTGTACTCTACATGGGGCTATGTTTTATTTTACTTTTTTAATTTGGAGGGCCTGATCCTGCAAGCATTCCCACAAATAGAACTGGGGTTATTTTCCCATCAGACCGGTAGGTTCACACTAGGAAGGAATTTGGCATGTCTTATGTGTTAAGAAAAAAATCAACAAAATACATTCTAATCAAACCTTAACCTTTAGATTTCCCATCCTTTAAACTAAGCTGATAGACTGTTTGAGAAACGTTAGCTTTGACTTCAGAGACTATGGCATGTGTTAGAAGTGAATCCTGTTCTGACTTAATATTGTACATGTATTTTATCTGTAAAGCTACATGTGTCAGGATTCTGGTGCATTTACCCCTTCAAATCAGACAGAGACATGATAAGAATATCTGCTGTTCAGCATCCTTAAAGTTAGCAACTCAGAAGAAAGCTGAGATATTATAAATGATTGTTAATCTGCCGTATTGCAGATGGAGTGTTTCAATTGTTCTCAAATTGGGGTAAATTAAGCCAGGTGAAATTCCGTCATTTTGGGACAGTCTGCCTGACAGTTTATCAGTGGGGAAGACCCTCAGCAACAGCAGTGATTATATACTTCAAAGACTATGTGAGCAAAAGATATATTTATGATGAATGTAAATATTCACAAGCGTTTAGAAATAATGTTGGAGTTAAAATAACAGCCTCTTGAGATTATAGCGTTTTTGACCTACTTTGTGATGCTTTGACTTAAAACAGTGCAGGATTTCAAGAGAATTCAGGAGGTCACTTCGCTTTGAATAAAAAACATGTTCTTCTGACATGAATCATGAAACTGAGCAAGGGGAAGCAGGAGGCAGCATGCAGGTCTCAGTGCTTGCCACAGCAGCAGCACCTGGGCGGGCATGAGTTCAAGTTCTCAGTGTGGCTTTAACCTGAGGGCTGGTGATTCTTGTTAAATTTTACGTGAAGGAACGCTGCCAATCGGTTTCTCTGTGTTGGATTGAACACCTGCAATTTCCCTCTTGGCTGAGCAAGATGATGTGCCTCTTGCAGGGGAAGAAAGTAAGAGCTGGAAGACATGTAAACTTCGTTTGTGCTGATGTCCTCGTGCAGCCAGCCTTCTAACATCTTGAGGACTTCCTTGCAGTAGGAAGGTAGGACAAGCTCATAGACTGGACATATGGATCTGGTTCTGGGGCTTCCAGAGCCAACCATGGTCAGATTCAGATGGTCAAGAGATTGTGCCTCACACCAGTGATCATTGGCTACTAGAATGGCTCAGCTAGCACATTTGAATAGTGGCCTTCAGGCCATGGAGGGAGGATAAAGCACTGGGCTTCAGTGATTTGAGGGGTGGATGAATGGGTGTTTGTAGGGAATCTGTGCTAGGGACTGCTTAGCTAGGAATTTCTCTTCTCCTCTATTTGTTGTGATCAAATTTCTAGCAGATGAATGAAGAATTTCTCTGCTTTTGATCTCCGTATGTTTGTGAAATGACTTTTATTATGGGAAGGATATTAAATGTTTAAGTGTCATCTACCAAGTAGAGATAACTAAACCTAAAGACTTGGGCCTTGCACTTCCAAATGCATAGTCAGCCTAGATTCTCCTTCAGTACCAAAAGGATGTGGGGATAAAATAGTGCTGGATCCAAACTCCTTCAGGGAAGCGCAAGATCTGCTTACCAGCATTGTTATAGTGGCTTCAAGGATGCTGGCAAATACATCTGTTGTACCCTCAATAATGATAAGTAAATAAAAGGGGTTTATTGTAGTGACACTACCCTTTATTCCTACTATGGGTGGTTTTTTTTAAGCAGATAGAAACAAAACAAAATGCATTATTTTTATTTGTTGAGCAAACACTTGCTGCCACTTCTATTCTAGCTACTGTATGTGAAAGATAGGATTTGACTGCTCTTTGATCTCTCAATATCATGTAGGGCAACTGCTTCTAAGTCCCTGAGACCGTGCACAGCAAAACCATGTATTATTCACTTGCTCAGTACTGCCACCTTCCAAAGGAGACAAAAAAATCTCATCTTCAAGTGGAGATGCACAGAGGAAAGAGCATATGTTCCTACAGACAAAAAAAGACTGTTTGTTTCAAGGACTTGTGTGCTAAATCATGGCTGTCTGATTTCCTCCTCCACCTTCTGTCTGCCTGTGGTTGGCTTACTCCACAGAGTGAGTATCTGGAGCCGCACAGCAGCTACAACCTTAGAAGAAGGGGTGGAAAAGGGGCTGAAGCCTCTCTCCATCTCTGGCAATAGACGACTTTACTGAAAGTCAATGCCATTGCCTTGCATTTATCACTGCCACTCTTGCTCTGCATATTTTTGGTATTCGCCATGCATTGTTAGCAGTGATTGTCATGTAATTAAATCACTGCTCATCACAAGAGCCTATTTTTATGCTGAGATAAGCATCAGAAGTCTGCTGCAGCGTCCCCCAGATCAATAAAGATGTTCCCTGTAGGATTACAAATAGTCTGAGGTTGTACAGGGCACTAGAATTAATTAGGAATGATTTCTCTTTTTCTTTCTTCTTTCAATACATTTTTAATAGTTTATCCATTTTCGATGGGCTTGTTTTTAACTCTACCATGATGGCCCAGATGCTTCTGTTCAGACCTTTTGAGTATGATATGATATCAGTTTGGGCAATACCATTTGATGTAAGCAGCCGCTATTATCATCATTTTTCCATAGTCATGGGCTAGTCTATTGCTTCAAAATACATTTCTGAATGAGATATTTGCATCTCAGGCTTTGCCCTTGAGATTACAGTTAAATAAGTTTATTAAGTGGTTGAACTTGGAGATACAAATACAACGTGTAACCTTCAGGTGCTATCCTGAAGATTTTGGCCTTTTGATTAGAAGACCAGAGGGGAAGTAGAGAAACTTGAGCTATCTACTGAGGAAGCATTTATCCAAAGTCACAGAGAAGGTCTTCTGCAGGAAAAGGACTAGCACCCTGGATTGTTTTGGTTTAGACTTTCCTTTGCCTTGTCTTTACATTTTCTTCTACATAAGCACCAAACTGATTGTATCATCCTCCATGGGGCATTGATCCAACATCAGGATCTGCTGCTCCCCCCTGCCTGGTGACCTGTCTTATTCACAGGGAAGTCCAGGATTAGCAACAGCCTTGTGTTGGAGTCCTGCTGAGAGAAGTGTGTGCTGACCCCAGGAAAGCCTCGAGTCCCATCATTTGTTGTAGAAGTAAGAGCTGCTACAAGTTGCAATGGGTCATAAAGGACAGGATTATTCAAAAGAGCTCTTAAAATAGAGGCTGACCAGAACAAAGTCAATTAAGGTGTCTTTTTGGGAGCAGTGTAAACTAGAAGCATGATGTTGAAATTATATAGGGTTGTCGGGGTATATGAATAGAAGCTGTGGACCATCTGTGTAGGACACTGTATGGTGAGACAGAAGTTTCTGGAATGTTTTTAAAAACAAAGTAGTGATGTCCATGAATGGATGAGGGAAGGTGAAGGTCTTAATTTTCATTGCTCTTCAGTCAAATGACTGAGTGCCATATCCTTCTGATCTAGTATCATCAGAAATGGAAACAGCTTCATAAGCTCTGCTGGGAAGGAAATGTTTGCTCTCTGGAAGGCTCAGGGAAAAGGTGAATTCTTTTCAGGGAATAGAAGCAGTGTTTAGGATTCCTGTTGGGGAAATAGAACCACTTCTCTACATGAAAAAGAAATTAACAGTTGAGTGTTTTGCACTTGAATTGCTATACTGAGACGTTCTTGATCTGCACCTGAAGTGAATTGAGCTCAAATGCCTGCTGAGCTCAAAGGCTTTGGATCAGTATGGTTACCTCTGTGAAAGGAATAAATAGTGGCCAAATTTGCTGCTGATTAACTAGATGCACCTAATACAGAGAGAATAGTAATGCCCTGGAAGAGCATTCATAAATGTGACATGCCTTGGAAATGATTCTTGTAACTGGGACATGACCACTAGTAAGTGAGGAAGGAGCAGTAAACATTGCTGTAAGCAGTTCTCACTTGATTATGAATGCTGTGTGTTTGCATCAGCTTAGAGGAGAGGGCTGGAGCTTGTGCTCTGCTCTCAGTCAGTCTGTCAGTCTTCTTGCTTCATGGTGGTGATTAACTGGCCAGCCCGGCTGACACTGTGCCAGGGTGTTCTCATTTTCTGAAGAGCAGAAAAATCTTTGCCTTGATTCAGTGACAAAGAATTGGGCAGCAGCTGTTTCAAAAAGCACAAGGATCCTGGAGAGCTCCAAGCTGGTGCAAGATAATACTTCAGGTGCAGCTTTACCCAAAGCCAGGGTAGGACAGCCCATACCCAGATCTGCTACAGCCAAGATGAAATACTTGAAAGATCCAAGGCCACATGAATTTACTGCCTCCTTTCTGCTTGCAGTGCAAACCAGCAGAACATAATGTCTCTGTAGGTGCTGGGATTTGGAGGGCATAAATATCTTCCCTCACGATCAGCTGGGAGGGAGCTCCTGCACAGCTCACGTTCTGCAGGAGTGGCCTGTTTTCCTCCTCCACTGCAGTGTTGTCCGCTATTAATAGAAGGGACAGCATCTTTCCTGCTTGTGCCAACAGAGCCTTGGTGATGTCAGCACTTGGTCCTTACTTACCCCTGTGCAACAAAACGTTTAAGCTTGCTCCTTTTCCAGTTATCAGTTCCTTCCTGGGAATGGGCTCTGAGGGATTTAATTTGTGCCCTGAAGCTCTGCGGAGCTACTGCTCACCAAAGCCAGAACCCATGGGTGCAGTGTGCAATCAGTCTGAGGAAGCAAGGAATCTGGGGACACGAGTGGGGTTTCTGCAACTTTTCTATTACACTTTTCTATTGCACATGCTTATGATGAGGCTTCTTTGCAGGGAATTTCTTTTCAAATAGTTATTTTCTGGTTTCTCATGTGTTCAGACTTTTCCATCATCACAGTTCCCTGCCCCTCGACATGTACCTGCGCATCAATGGGTTCCCGTTCCCCGACGGGTTCCTGCCCATTGGCAGGTTCTCATTCTTTACTAACTGCTTACTGTGCTATAATATTCTGTATTTGACAAGGTGAGCAAGTACTTTACTTGGCAGTGTAACAACTGATGCTGGAGGCTACTTGAAATGGAGACTGTGCTGCAGCAGCAGAGGAGGTAAAGTCTTGTCCCACATGCTTACAATTATTGAGTGGGGTTTCCTAGGCCCTACCTAAAGGAAAGGAGGGTTATCGCCTTTACTGCACACTCTAGTCAAAATAACACTTTATTCAGATTTTTCATTTGACTCTTAAAGTGAGATATAGGTGATGCATATTTCTGTGTGTCCTTTTGCCCATGCAGATGTCTGTTTTTGCATTGTTAATCCATTCAATGTATAGCATGGGAACAATAAGCAAGTATTTTCAATTCAAGGTAGTCATGTCAGTGCAACAGAAGCTGAAGTCTCCAAGACCAGAAAGCATTCCTAAATGTAAATCTAACTATGGGTCTATTGGATGACTGTAAGAGTGGTGAGACACTGGCACAGATTGCCCATAAAAGCTGTGTCTGACCTACCCTTGACAGTGTTCAAGGCCAGGTTGAACAGGACTTGGAGCAACCTGGTCTAGTGGAAGTTCATGGCATTGGTTGGAACTGTATGATCTTAAGGTCCCTTCCAACCCAAACCATTCTGTGATTCTATAGAATCATGGAGATATCAAAGTCAGCATCCATATGTGCACTGTACAATCATTCTGAGGAAGCGAGGAGCCTGGGGTCATGAGTGAGGTTTCTACAGCTTTTCTGTTGCACTTTTCTATTCCACATGCTTAGCATTAGGCTTCTTTACAGGGAATTTATTTCCAAGTAGCTATTTTCTGTTTTCTGATGTGTTCAGACTTTTCCATCATCAGAGTGTGACTTGGATTAAGGTAATTCAGAACAGGAGACTCCTATAAAACGTATGCTTGCCCCAGAATATTTTACAAGAAGTAATTCTTCCCACTGCCAGGTCTTAAGGTCAGTTTGCTTGCCCTCAGCCTTCCCATTCTTTTAGTACTATTATTATCATTACAGTTCATGCGTGGATGAGATAAATTTAACCTTGTTATACATTTGGGTTGACTGCAGGTTTTGGGGAATGGTTGGCATTTATGCTACGTCAAAATACGTGATATTATGGAAAACTGGACTGCTTAACCAAAGCGGGCAGTTAAATTCAGTGAGCAGCATCCCAATTCTCCTGAAGTCAATGCAACTCTCCCACTGTTCAGGAATTGACCCCAAACAGCACTGCTGGGTAGTCACCTCTGTGGCAGTTTCATGATTGCCTCAGAGATAATTTGCAAACTGCCCATGAACCATGTGTACAAACATGTCTGGTATGGTGCTAATTTACTGGCAAGGTCTGGCTACACAAATCCAACACTCAGCTTCAGCCATGCTTAGCAGCCAGTTTAGAGGTTTGATTTCTATGCTGTATGTCAGGGATATCTGATGGATGAGCTCAGCCTGCCCTTCACATGTGTTTAGAGATCTCCAGCCAGGCCAAGATTTGCCAGATGACCATGATGGGGAAAGCATTAGAAACATTTCTGTAAAAATAACCCCTCCACACCCCCAAAAATTTATCTATTTCATGCATGGGTGTTACAAAACCCTTGTTCAGGGCTACAGGACGTGGCTGGACATTATCTCTCCTGTGTTCCGGCTGGGTTTATTTTGGGGTGGTCAGAAAGGAAATCCCAGTGTAGAGCTGGGTGGAACATTTTTGTTGAACTGATGTGAAAAAGAAAAATACTTGGCCATTTGGAGAGGTTTGAACTCTTAGCATAAGGCTCTGGGAGATGGATGAATGGTCAGAGGGGAGGTGACAGGGGGTTCAAAGGTCCTATGGCATAACTCATCACTGAGAAGTCCCTATCTCACAGTGAAAGTATAAGAACTGGCTGGCAGCAGCGTGACCCCTAGCAGTCAATTCATCAGAAGGATTTCCTGTCTGAATATGCAGATGTGCGCACAATTATTTTACCTATCTTCACAAACACAGTCCAAGTCCCCGCACACTTAAATAAATCTTGGCGCTGTCCCTTTCAAAAGGCATTTCAGGTTCAGCCTGGTTGCCTGCATCCTGCATAGTTTTGTTCAGCAGAGTCCTTGCAAACAGCCCGTCTCCTCTTCCCTTTCCGCTTCCCCTTCCTCCTCCTCCCATCCCACCGCAATCACTGCTGCCCAGACCCATCCTTCACTTACACAAAAGTGATTTCTGTTTATGGAGCAGCTGGCAGCAGCAACTCTCGAGCACTGAGCGATGACTAAGAAACAAGCCCACTTTTCCCTTAGCTGTCAGGAGCTTTTAGAAATAACACCCTCCTCTGAGGAAGTCAGAATAGCAACAGGAAAATAAGTAAAACCTATTATAAAACAGTTGTCCAAGAACTTAGGCACGGCGCGGGGTAGAGATCAATATGCTGTGAAGGTTAAATCTATTTTCACACTGTGTTCTATTTCACAGTTTAATGGTGTTTTAATGTGTCTGTCACTGAGCCCCCTTCATGTTATGCAGGTAGAGCCTTTACAAAGGAGAAATAACGTTAGTTTTACAAGCTTCACAGTAACGTCTTATTTACCAGCTGAGATCTGACGCTTTCCTCTCTGGAGATATGCCAGGGTTTGACTATTTTACTTCATTTTATTTTTCAGAAGACATGATGTGGTGTTGCATTTACAATAATTTTTAGGTGGCTTTTGGGGAATGCCTGTAGGGATGAGAGCAGCAGGAGCGTGTGTGTGCCTGTGTAGAAGGGACAGAAATATCTACTGCTGTTTGTACAAGCTGAATACATGGAGGATATACAGAATTCCCAAGCCTGAGTTTGCATCCAATCCTAAATGGTATATATGAATGCTTTAGCTTGAGCTCAGCTGATGCTGGGATGTTGCATTGGGCTTGGTGAGACCATGGAGAACAAAGCCAAACAAAAGTGATTGGACAAAGAGTGATCACAGGCCAGAGAAGAGATGCTGAGAGAGGGTGGGGTAGAAGTAAAGTTCATTTCAGCCTGAGCCCGTGGAAAGGGTGAGAGGAGAGGGAGAGAGAGAAGAAAAGGGAGCAAAAGTGAAGAAAGAGGTATGTTATGAAATCTGGGCTATGTGCAGTGCTAAAGCACACACATAGGCATCTCCTTGGTATTTGGGATGAAGCAATTTGTATCTCCACAGCTTAGAAGATGAAGGAAAAACCCTCTTCTGCTTTGATTATCTCACTTGAGCTTCAGCTACGGAAGGGAGAGGATGGGATACGCTGCAGTCAAAGAGTCCTGCTGGTTCAGGGCTTCAGATATGTAACTGGGTGTGCAAATGCCATGCGTTGGTGCTGACCTGCCTAGTGAGGATGCCTTGACCAACTTCCCACTACCTGTGGCTCAACTAATGCTTTTACACAGCCTCTGGGTATTCACATCTCCTGCAATGAGTGGGGCTATGCATAGTGTATTTTCTCACACTGACAAGGCTGGGGAAGCTGCAATCAAGTAGCTTTTGTTTTTCCACGAGTGAACCTCGGTGCATGTGTTAGCGGTGGGTTTTACTCCATACATCTTCGCATCGTAATTCGTCTGTGGAGTCCAGGGAGGACAGCCTTTGCCAGAGGCTTCTCCTGCGTGATCTCTCCTCCCTTCTATGCCCTCAGCAGCTCCCTTGCATAGCTGGGAGAGTGCTCTCCTTTGCAGTTGCATTGCCTTCCCACTGCTCTCATCTTTTGCCCCCTCAGTTGCTCTTTATCCTCCTCTTCCTTTGTCTCGCAGCCAAATGACTTAACTCTGCACAACTTCCTCCTCAGAATAGGCTGTAGGAAGGGAAGGCATCAGAGAAGAAGATATAATGTTAAGTCTTAGGAGCAACTTGTTAAAACCCTCAAGCTTCCCGTCTATTCGTTGCCTTGCCAGAGTAATATGCCTTTACTCTGTCAGGGTCTGCTGAGGGCTGGTACTTGCCAGAGTGTGAGTTTTTAGACTTGCAGAGTGTTAACTTGACTTAACCTGCGTATCCCACTGTAGAAACGTCTGCAATGTGTGTTTTGGCTTTGGTGTGCTGCATGCTCTGAGTTCATCTCTTCCCCCCTTCCGTTTTCCATTGTTGGAACAACAATCTTCTGCTGGATGCAGAGCGCAACCAGCCCTGTATTGTGGGGCCAAAACAAACTCTCTGCTAGTGTGTTTTCCATCCACCACAAAGGTAAACTACCAGTGCTGAGAGCAGCTGACCCCCTGGTGGGAATTTGTTGTCTGGAAATCCAATGACTGGCTTCATGGGGCAAAACTTTGTCTTAAGCAGTACTGCTGAGAAACGAATTTGTGTCCTTTGGAGCTGGGGGATCAAAGGATTTGGACCAATAAGTGGGGGTGATGAACAGAGGGCTGAAACCCACTGAAATGATGGGCTGAAACTCGCTGAAATAATGAACACAGGCTGAAACCCCAACCACCACTGCTACTAAAATGCAGTCTGATGCATTAAAACATCACCACTGTTCTGGACTGTACAACACAGCATTGCAGCTCTTGCTTTAACTGTACTTTCCAAATATATGGAAACCTCTGAGATGGTCAGAGTTGGGGACAGAAAACCTTAGAGAGTCCCAAGGAGTTGTCAAAAATAGGATCAGTCCATGTTTCTGCCCTAATTTTGCAAGCACAAGATAGACAAGGAAGGCTGTCAACCCTATACTCCTTGCTCAATATCCATAACTTATTCATACTGGCCTTTTGTGAAATGGCTAAAATATTATTTTCTGTTCTGTAAACAGAATCTGGAGCCTGAATCTTGTGTTTCTGGGTTTTGGTTTGGTTTGGTTTTTTTTTTCAGTTGCCTTTACTTTTTAAGAGCTATTTCTCCTACTTCAATGCTAGACCAAGTCCATGAATATTTGAATTACAAGCTCAGACATATGCTTTGTTGAACATGCACCCAAGTGAGGCCACCTTTCTGAAAAAGGAACTGGATACTTCTTATGGAACCAAATTTATGCAAGTTTGCCACCTTAATCATAGAGTTTTAGATTAAACTGGAAATTTGAGAAAGCTGCCTGATCAAATGGCTTTGAAGTTTAATGCCAGTTTTTAGAAGTAAAACTTTAATGCCTTTAGCAATTCATGGCCAGATGCCTTATATCAGGCATTGGGGTTTTGGAAAAGTGACAAAAGCACCACTAAAGTAGACATGATTCCTTCTTATGAACTCACCTTTTTTCCTGCTTTATAGAGGAGACTTGGGGGAGAAAAATGTTTGTTTGCTTGGGTTTTGTCTTGCTCAAAAGAAACATTTACTTAGGTCTTTAATGCAATAATACAGCTTGTTTAAAGCTTCAGATTCACTGTGAGTTTCCTTGTGAAATGTTAGAATACTGAAATCACAGATTAGAAGAAAATAAAAGGGTGGAGATAGGAAGACATCCAAAATGATGTGACTTTTAAAGATTTTTAAATAAATGGTTAGCACATAGGGATACGATAGTTTTTTATTCATAGAAGCTAATGAGTTGTTTTCTTGTGCAAGAGAACTAATGTTTCTGGCAGCTAAGAGATGGAAGAGTTTTGCATCTCTCGCAGCAAAAAATCCAGCATTCCCTTGGGATTACAGAGCTCATCCACAGCTGGGTGCTGTCTGCCTTCCTTAGTCATACACCCGATTGCCTGATGGGGCTCATCTGCAAGGTCAAACTGGGAGGAGAGGATGGTGGCTGAGTTAGACTTCAGAAACCTGAACAGCCTCTTGAAAAGAAATAGGCCTGGATGCTCACAGGAGGATTACTGAGCATCATCCAGGCAGAGGTTGTGTTACTGTCTAGAGAGAATGATGCAGGTTTGCTGGCATGGTCCATAGAAACGAATAGTTCTTTGAATATAATTGAGATTATTCTTCTACATATTCCGTTCATAATTATTGGAAAATATTGTTCAAAACTCTTTCAAATGAACATTTTAAGATGCTCAATGATGTCACATGGAGACCTTGTCCTAGAGAATTGTTGCTAGCAACCTGAGAGGAGGTCATGGTCCTGGCCTAGGAGGTAATGAAGTTCTTCAGAAGTTCATAGCTAGTTCCAATGCATTTAATATCATTTCCAGTACACCTGTGGAGATTTTTGGCATATTGATCATACTTTTGAAATCATGTTTCTGATACTGATGTTCACTTATGGTTACCTGTATTTTCCAAGTATCTTAAATTCCCTTACTTCACATGAAATTCTTTCCCTGTAAAATTGACCCTTTGAAACACCAAAGTAGCATCAGCACCACTGAAGCGATTCAGGTGAATTCAAATACCTGAAAAACGTTGTTTAAAAGCCTTACCTAAGTCTAATAATTCATGAATTTATCAAAGAATAAATATTATCAAGAAATCTCCTATCTCACTACTCAATAAGTAGTTTCTTTCAAGGAGCTCCTAGGGATGTAGGAGCATTACTAGGTACATACAGGTATATGCTGCTAAAAGTTATCTCTGTGTCTTTATAGATATAAAGCTCAGATTTATGTTGCATAGTTTGTCAGTAATGCTTCTAGATTTTCTCATTTAGTCCTAGATTTCTAGATGTCAGTTATGTATGAGGAGCAAATCAGATCATAACCTGATTGTAAGTACTGTGATACAAATTTATACATTGCTTTGAAATGCCAAGATTTTTTTGCCGTTTCCAAAATGGAAAGTGGCAAACTTAGTTAAAACTTCTATGCTCTTTTAATCTGTTTTATTTAAATCTCCAGCTATGTTTCATTACAGGACTTTGGAAAATATTTTGTAACAGTGCAATACTTCTGATAATAACTCAATATAAGATACAATAGGAAAAAAAATCTCAACAATTTTCCTTCCCACCCAAACCTTTTCTTAGAGGCAGTATTAGACATTTTCAATGGCATTTTACTCCCACTATTGCCAGAGAGAGTTTTATCATTGACTTGAAGGGAAGCAATGTTTAACCCCTTAAGATTTGCATTAACAGAGAGGAGCAGTTCAGTGGATCTTGGACTGAAATGTGTTGTTATAAATAAGCACCGTTCTATTTAACCAGAATTGAGTAGCTCCCAGTTCACCAGAACAGAGGTTCTCATCCTCTGCTTGCCACGTCCTTCCCCTGTCCAAGGCTCTGCTCAGGTGCTATGAAAAAGAAATCCACTGATTATAAAGCAATTGCTACACTCTGCTGCAGGCAATGCACAGGCTGAAACGTGATAGTCATGGCCCTGGCACAATGCCGACGGGAAGCCAGGAGCTGTCAGAAAGGTCAGCGTTTCAATAACGTGTCTGTGCATTTCCAGTGCTCATTGCATTCCCTTCTCCTGGTCTGTCCTTTCCTTTCCATACCCCTTTGGAGAAAATGCGCCCTTTCACCAGATCTTCCTGGACGACAAAGTGTAATAAGTAAATAAATGAGGAAAGTTTTAAAGTCAAAAATATCCTTCAAAACATTATGGAAGGAGATATGTTTTGAATCATGAAGAACACTCTGGACTGTTGAGTCTGTCAAGCAGTTTTCCTTCCTACTCTGAAATGATTTGCTAATTCCCTCCTTGTCCTCTCTACGCCTGACAGTTCTTCCACAGATGCTACTTTAAATGAAACATTTACAAGGTGTGATTGATCAGGTTTAGGTCTGAAATTTAGTCCACTGCATTTAAAAAACTTGAGAGTTGTGCTCTGATTTGTGCCTGCAAAACTATATATAAAATTAGATCAGGACAGCAGTTCTCACCTGACTTTCAGCCTTACCTGAAAGCATCAGATCGTTATGTACACTTGTGCTGTGGGAGCTCACTGTAGGCTCTGATATCTGTCTGAGGAGCTGGATATGTAGCAGGGTTATCCTCCCCGAACCCAGTCAGACCAACTTGCCTGTGGTCATGCAAGAGGGCTGTGACATGCCTAGAGATCGAGTTGTGGCCTCCTGACAGTCAGCCCAGTGCTGTAACCATGATACCATCATTTTGAGCAGATTGCTGACCTTTTTTCAACTTATGGGCACATAAAACATTACTAGTGGAAATGAGGATTCCTGTATATATGGGGACCTGTGAGAACGAGCTTGATCTTCACAATAACCTTTGCAGACTATTTGGATGTGCATCCATAGCTCCCTTCAGCTTGAAATGTTCAATGGTGTATTTGAAACCAGTTGCATTATTTTTCTCTTTATCATAAGGAAATGTTTAACTTGCTTCAGTGAATACAACAAAGTCACAACAATTAATAAAAAACAAAAGCAAAAATATCCCCCAAATCCGTATCCATAGCCAGACATTACAAACAACCTTTTCTTTAAGACATACCATTTCTACAGCTTCTTTGTTAGGGCTCTTTTCCCAGGTTCAGTCTTCAGATTAAGACAGGACTCCACTGAGGTGTGGTCCCACCTTGCAGCTCTACCACATGATGCATGGGAGTGCAATAGCAAACAGCTTCTGCCTTGAAGCATGTGGGCCTCACTTTGACTAGAGCAGTTTCTATTCCGCAGGTGAGTGCCCTGTGTCACGATGTATGTATTGTGGAGTCAAACATCTTCTTTCCATCCCTTTTGTCCATTATTGCTTGCTTCAGAACTTGATAATGATTGCAAAGCAGCAGCTGGGGAAACAGGCATCTGATCATTAGATCTCTTCAGTAATACAAGATGGATTTTAAGCAGTGATAAAGTCAAAAGAAGCTATGGGCCAATCTCAGAGAACTCCCCTGCAAAACTTCAAATAGCCATTAGGAATTAAAATTGCCATAAGGAATTAAAATGGCCATTTCTTCCAACAACTTGCAGCCCTGTTTGTGTATAGTTGTGCTTACACTTACCGTGCTCAGAAGGGAAAGTCCCGCTCATAGGAGAAGTGTTAGTAAACCAAGTAAACCAAGGGATGTGGACAAAGCTAGTATCTTTTATTTGATAAACTAATCTCAGTTGTGGGTGGGGAGACAAGCCTTCAGGTATTCGAGCCTGTTGTTAGGTCTGAGACAGCTCACTGGTTTTCTGATTGCAGCTCTCCAGTTCAGCATTGATCAGGTCTGATCCTACTTCAGATAAAACCACTACCAGAAGCTCCGTGTCTCTTTTAGTGGGCATTTCTACTGGAAACACAGTTCTTTTCTTGCATTAAATTCTTTAAGAATGAGGAATTACTCACAGCTGCTGGATTTATGATCTGGGCACAGCAACTGCATGCACTGTATAGCCTAAAAATGAAGCTAACTTTGACTTTCAGTTTGTTTATTAGCAAACTGGCCATGTGTATTCCCGGCAGGATTGCTGGAGAGAAAGTGTCCACTGTATTCTGGCCCAATGTAATCTGCATTTCTAATTAAAGCTGTTTGCAAGTCCACTTATCTGACATGTGCAAAGAGCAAATAATAAAGCAATGAGAAAAGAGCAATCTGCAATGAAACCTTTGTTTTAAAACTCCTTCTTTTATCTCTGTCTTATATAAATGCCAAGTGCAGGTAGCACAAAGGATGCCTTGACAACAGTACTCGCTGCTGCAGAGGGTTGTGGCACTTTTGGTTGTTTTGATCTGCTTTCCATCTCCGGAGTCCATCTCTAGAGAGTTACCCATTTAGACACCTAGAAAGTTACCCATTTAGACACTATTTGACTAGAAATGGCTCTGTGTGCTTCTAGATCCTATTGATTTGGGGTAGTTTAGCACCATGTAGAGCTCTGCTACTGCAACGTGGCTTTCATTCAGCTTAATGATCCTCTTCCTCCATAGGTGGCTCAGGGGCTGAGCTGAAGTACAACCATGCTCAAAACAAGACGTGCCTAAATTGCTCACTTGTGAGGTTTCCAGTCTTTAGTATCTCTTATGTTTTGGAAGGAGAGATGGATTTTGGAATTTCTAAACTAGCTTGTACTTCCAACCTTTCTTCTGATCACTTGACACATTCTGCAAACACCTTCTGCTTTCACCCAGCTTGAGCTGAGCTTCTTTCACCCACCTTTCCACCTTTCTTGCTTGGTACCTCATCTGTTAACTCTGGCTCTGGTGCTCACTGACAAGGTACCACATTCTTGGTGGAACCCCAGGCTTGGTGATAGTCACCCAGCTTGCCCCATTGATTAGGCTGGTTACCTCTCATTTGGGAACTGCTCATAATATGTGAGAGAAGAGGGTGGAAACCACATCTCCAAAGGTATGAATTAACAATGGAAAAGCTAAACCAGCCTCTGAGGGAGAGGTGTGGGTTTCTGATAAATCCTCTGAGAGTTTATCAAAAGAAGTTGCTCTGGGCCAAATGTAATTTAATTGGAAAACAGTCTCCAACAACAACAGATCAAACCATCATTTTGATCATCTTTTCAATTTTTCACAGAGGAAAATGTTTTAATGGGTTCAAACACCACATTTCATCAAATGGCCTAGGGAAACTGAGGCTGTCTTAATTTTGCTTTTCTATACAAATGTAAACCAGAGGTTTATTTTATTGTTTCTTTTCAGGTTTACATTCCCAGTGCTGAAAGAATACAAGCCTTGAAGGTGCATTAGCAGAGGAGTACTCTGAGAAACCACAACCTCCCTGTGCACCCAGCTGTTGGATTTAGAGGAGAGTTCATTTTGGGGTTTGGTTTAGCTCTTGAGACTTCTGCTGTTGCTGTCAATAAAGGCACAACCTGCAACATTAGGTCATGGTTTCACTCCACAGAGCATTTCTCCCATGACAATTCTTACTCAAACCCCACTACTCAGTCCTTCTCAACATGGATTGTGGCAGGTTTGTCTAAGTCATGGATTGCTTTAAAAAAGCAAAAGAATTTAAAGCCCTATGGATTTTTTTTTTAGGCTCCCTCTCACTGCTGAACCTTTAGCAGTCCCTTCATTTTATTTTTCATGATTTCTCCCCTGTTCTCATACTAAGATATTCATACTGTTTTTTGCTTTTAGAAGCCAGTGTTAAGGCAAAAAATATCGTAAGTCTTGTGATATGTAACCACAAGACTTGGCAATACTTCATTTTCCTTCAAATTTAGCATCTTCTTTTCATACACAAGTTTTCTCAGATTTCTTTTGCTTGAAGAAGCAGCCTGGAGCTTTGATTTTGCTGGGTATAATATAGTAAAAAAGAAGAAAGGAATAGTTGGCCATTGCTCCAATTGGGAAACGTAATTTTTTCTCTCAGCCCATCAGTGAGTCAATGCTGGCTGGATGGAGGAGCTTGCTCTTGTGACCAGATGGAGGAAAGCTGGAACTGGGATGTGTAATCTGAGAGCTCTTTTCCGTGAAGAGACAGGAAGCATTAACTGGAGGGAAGTGTTCAGAAAAGAGGTAAATAATCTGTGAAGTGGTTAATCTTTGTCCTGTTTGGGCTGTTTTGTCTATTTGTCATTGTATTGCTCTGCCCATCCTTCTTTTTTTTGTCTGATCCAGGGTGTACCTTGCACATCGCCCTTTATACCTTTCACAGTTTGCCTTTGACCTTTTGCACTACAATTTCCAGAACCTCTTGGTGAACAGGGTGAGAGACAGATCCATTTCAGTAATTTCTTACTTTCTACTTCTTTCCATGGGTTAAAATTCAGCAGGATCTCGTTCCTGGTATGATTCATAGCCTGGAAGACAAGAACACAGCTGGGGGCTGCAGTATGCAACAGGTATGAGAAGGAAGAGAGATACTTTATGCTGCTGTTGTCACCAAAAATAGATCCGTAAGGCTGATGATAGAAACCCTAAAGATTAAATACAAATAAGAATGAGTAGAGGTGAGCCCTACTCTTCTGCTAGCTGCATAGGAGTAAGTGTTAGGGACGTACATGAGCTTCACAGATAATCCCAGCCTGTCATATCCAGCTTTTATTTTTGATATAATCTTAAAATAACAGCATGTAAAATGGGAATTTCTTGCTTCTCCCAGCCATTGCAGAGGCCCAAACCAAGACATCCCACCTGTGATCGTGGGGCTAGGAAGATCAGACCTGAGCAAGTGTCACCTACTCTGTGAGGACAGTGACAACTCACCTCCTTCACCCATCATAGGCTGTGAAAATGAATGCACGGGGGTAAAGCGCTTTGAGATCCTCAGATTGAGAAAGGTCAGGAGAGCGTTGCCGTCTCTTTCAGGAGCTCCAACACCAAGGGGAAAAATAAATCACACAAAGCTTAAATAGGAAACCGCAGCTGCTGTCAGATTAAATCTGTTACAAGTGCATTCCACCGCCTTGCTGAACAGTGTTTTATTTCACACCTCAAAATGTGAGGCCCCGTGCCATGGACTTGCTCCTTTTTCCCTATTCCCCCTAGATGACTTAACAAGCTGAAAGTGCAGCTGGAAATTAATGCTTCCTGTCTTTTTAAATAATGTGACATTGAAATCCTGGTATTTAATGCGTTGGCATTTAACATGCCACAATATTTCAGTTACTTTCCACTGGTTGGGGTGCAGAAGTGTTATTACAGCTGTTCTGAAATTCTGACAAAGAGGTGCATTTCTCTGTTGGGCTTTTCTTTTCCCTTTTTTTTTCCTTCACTATGTCCCACCATAATTGCTTTTTGCCGCATCTCTGAACCGTAACCATGGCGATCCGCCACATTCATCAGAGGACCCTCTTGTTGTTTTGCTTGTGTGAATGTAAGAAGGGGGAAAAACAAAATAAAAAAGAAAAAAGAAAGAGGGGGTATAAAATATCTGCAGAACTTTCAAAAAAAAAAAAGAAGATTTTTCCTTTTTTTAATATATTTTATTTTATTTATTTATTTTCCTGAGAACAAAAGCCGTACTGAAGAAGTGGCCTGGTCAAAACACCAAGGACTTGTTCATAGCCTAAAAAAGGAGTCTAGTTTTGAAGGTGTTGCTTTTTGTGGAAAGCAGACTTTGATAACTGGAGCTTTCAAGCTTTTTCCCTCTGAAAGGGGGAATTATCTGCAGAAGGGGCAGGAAAGGTTGACCCTTTTCCATTTCTGTCTGATGACAGATAGATTGGTCCTTGTTTGGAGAGCAAGTTTAATGCAGAACATCATGACCGTATTAAAGTCATGCCATTTCTGACTGGGGCAGGAAAAATTGCCTAGCTTTGGACAAAGATTTGGATCTGCCCCTGTCTGGGTTTTCTGGGAATATGGTCTGCTACTCATTGCATAGTTGGTGAGGAAGGAGAGATGTTGAAACTGTTGGCTGTGGTGGGGCAGGCAAGAGATAAGTGGAAAGGGAATGTTCTTGCTCTGAGGTGATTGTCAATGTCTGCCTCCTCAATATACTTTCAGTGCTTCAAAAAGCCTTGAAAATCTGCCTGAAGACTTTCATGCTGAGGGACTTGAGCAATTCATCTTTGCTGAGAGTCTACTTAAGTCCTGGAGTTGCTTAGAAGGGATGGGAAAGCTGCCTGATGTCCACAGTATCCTTTGTTCGGCTTTGCCCATCCAGTGTAGCAATTCCAATCTACCAGTCACTGTTGGTGGATTTTCCAGCACACAAAGAAAAGCCAGCAGTGGTTGTTAGAGGATCTGCCTGGGATCTCCTGGTGTGGAGCACAGGCACGGTGTGATTTCCACTATCCAGTCTGTCAGGTGAGATGGCTGGGGGACAAGGTTTGGTGCCCTGTAAAACCTGGCTGCTCTTTCCTGTGGAACTCTTAAGAGTCACTTGCTGTACATGTATTTATGCAGTGTGATTTAGCTGTAGAATTGACGCCTGTAGAGGTAATACAGCTTATTTCCATGGAGTAGAAACAAGTACCTGATATTATTTTACTATCCTTCAACATGACAGCCAGGAGCACAGTGATGAAGCAGCTGTGCTCTGGATCCTGTCGAAGCACTCACCAGGTGATCTTGAGAGATTTCCCCAATGTACTTGCTGTAGCAATCATCTGCAGCAGTACCCAATTGTCTTGTAAAGCAGTAGCTCTTGACATGAAGCCTCATCTGAACGAATAATTATATGTCCCAAGGCTGTAAGTTGTTACAATCAGGGACTAGGCTTTGTTTTGGTTTTTTGGCATGGGGGCTCTGGTGTCTGGGACTTCAGTGCAGCAACAGGCTGATGCAATTCACCCCAAAGACCAGCTTGAAACTCACTCAGAGTCCTCTTGTGTTCCTGCCTGCTCTGCAGTGGCTGGTAACACTCAGCAACAATGATTGAGGAGCTGTGACAAGTAGCAAGGGGCTTGTGCTCTTCCTCATTTACTCCTCCTCAGCCAGGTACACCTCTGCCCTCTTTACCTTCCTCACTAGTGGTTCTGGTGGATCAAAGCCTCTGCCAATGACCACATTCACAGGTTGGGATCTCAGCTCCCACCCTGTGTCAGTGGTTTCAGCCAGCCCATGCATGGTTCTGGCCAAGGCAGGGGCATGCATCTCCTCCTGCCATCAGCACAGAAACCCTAAAGGAGGAAAGTTCCTCAGGCAAAGCTGCTTATTGATGTGCCTCAACATGGGCATTTGCTGGCGGGGCAGAGCCACCAGAGCATTGCTCAGTGACCTGAGAGGTATTTGGTTGGAAAATGTCTGGTTCTGTTCTCGTCTAGGAGCCATTTGATCTGTCCCCAAAGATGCAGCACAGCAAAGACCCTGGGGCCCTCCCATGGGTGACAATGGATATACTGGGGTCTGTAGAGCAAACTAGGTTGTCTATAAGTCAAAAAGTCTTAGAGACCCATTTCTAGGTGGGATTGTCAATATAGAATAACAAAGCGAAAAGCACTCGAGGCTAAATGTTATCAGTGATTATTTTTAACTGTATTTTTACTCTTTCTGATGTGTTCTTCAATCTGTCTTGTTGATGTTTGTTTTTCCATTTGTGATAAGGGTCATATGTCATGCCTCCCTTGAATCAGGTGCTATACAACCATGTACTGTCCTTCCCCCAAACAGAGTCTTTCTCTGTGGATGAGTTTTCATTGGCACTGTGGTCATTGAGTTGTTCATGCCCTTTAATAGGAGTTTCTTTAGAGGCTGTAGGACTCCTTATTTCTGTTCCCAAAAGCACTGAAGAGGTATGAACCTCCTCACTGGAAATAAAACAAGACATAAAAAGCCAAATAAGATTTCAAAACATCTTTCATACTCAAAATTTTCAATCAAAATTTGTAATAATTAGCAACACCTCAAAATTCAGTGATGTGGATATTTGGCATAGTGACACTTATTTGCCCTTGGGTTATTTTCTTGCTTTCTGCTCTGTTTTTCCACATAAGGAAAATGTACTTCCACATTCCCCAAAGACCTGGGACCTTAATAGTAATCTGTAAATACTTTTTCAGATGTTTATTAACCATGATGTACAATTTCCAGTTTACTCCAAATTGTCTGCTAAGTTCAGAAGTGTCTGTCTATGGAGGAATGTTGTGTGTGCTGTTTGCAGTGTGCAGTCAGAGGAGAAAGGTAGAACTTGTTTTATAAGTAGGACCTTCACTCGAGCCTATTCCAACTGTGTTTGATGAAGGATTCACTGCGTGCGCTTGCAGATGTAGAAAACTGTTAGTGAAAATTTTGCATGAACTAAAGCTATTCATATGAATGAAATGAGGTGAATTAAGTGGTGATTAATCAAAAGTGAAACAGCATCTTTTCAATGGAGAATGGTCTTAACCTTTTTTGAGAGGAAAATAGCACAATGAAGGAACTATGTAAGGACCATATGAGGTGCAGCCTGTGAAGCTGCAGGAGCTTTGGGAATGCAGCACCTCATCTCAAGGGAACAGGGACACACTATCACCTGGGCTCTGGAACTAGTTGTCAAACAGTGTATGCTACAACCCCAAGGTGCCAATTTAAACTTAGCCTTTTTCTCCCCTAGATTTGAGTAATGCCTATTGTTTTCAGTCTCTTGTGGAGGAAATACAATAAGCAGGTTCTCCAGGGATGTGTCTTGGTGGAGCCAGAAAGGTACACTTTCCATATGGCTAATCTCTGAGTGAATTGCTCTAGTACAAGGTAGGTCCTGAGCCACTAATGCAGTTTGTTTTTTCTTTAGCTCTCTATTTTGGTTGTTATGGCTGAACACAAAACAAGGCTCAATGGGGCCATTCGATGGAGCTGCCATAGGCGGAGGAACCTTCTTGAGGTTTCCTTGGAGCAGCATTTCAGCGGTCTGTGTGATGAGCACCACAAACCGTAATGGCAGGTAAAGCAAATGGAAGTGAGAGCTGAAAATTAAATATTTTTAATTAAAATCCACATCTGCAAGCTGCTCGCTGGGAGCCAGGGCTTGGCTGCTAAATTACGCTGACACACTGGGATCACCAGTGTCAGAGACGGCAATCCCAGAGAGGCAGCCAGCAGATCTGGTTAATATTTAAAAAGCTGCTGGCGCCTGATGGAAACTGTTTTGTGAAATACTCTATCCAGGTTGATTGTTTCTGCTTGTGAGTAGTGCCTTACGTGGGTAGCTTAGCTGTCATTTCTGTCTCCGCGGCAAGCGTGGCCTTGATGCAGGTTCCAAGATGTCTTTGAGCTCTTTTTATGGCCACTGAATTTGGTGTTATGCCAGCAATATACCATAAACTCACATTAGGTGATCTCTAGACTTCTAAATAGCTCTGACTGCTTTTCAGTGGCCACGGACAGTACCTCTTGATCACTATCTTCTCTCTCAAATGATGAGATGGCAAACATCCTGCTAGGGTTACCAAGTCAGAGGGGTTGTCCCGTATACCCTATGCATCCCACTCCACTGCTGGCTTGTGCCCTTCCACTTCCCCATCTCCTCCATTGCCACCTTGCAGCCACAGGCATCCCCCAGAATGGGGGTTTTGTGTCTCTCTGTGGTATGAAGAGACACTCTGGGGCTGGAAACACGTGGCAGGAGACATTTCATTTAGCCATCTTTTTTTTTCTGTTAACAGAATAACTCTGAATCAGTCTCACACAATCCTTCCTAATGCAGCTACGGAGGCAGGGAAGAGCTGAGGTGGAGTTAATTACATTTCTCTGCACCACTCGGTGTATGTTATAGGCCGTGAGAGAAAGGGTTTGAATCCTTTTAGCAGTGATTTCAAAGCCAGAGAGGAGAGCAGCACATTTATTCCTGGTTAATATGCCTCAGCTATCATCATCATTTAGCGACCCCCTACCCTGTCTTTACTGCTGTGCTGCTTTTCTATGCAAATGGATCTAATAGTATGGTTTTCATTAAAAACAAACAACAACAAAAGTTATAGCCCAACATCTTTTAGCAGGAAAGGAATAACGTCAAGTGGCAGATTAAGAAAGAAGTGCCAGAAATGTTTTAGAAAGGCTTTTGGGCAGACAGAAGTTGGAGCTTTCTCTTCCTAAATTTCAGGTTTGGTTAAGTTGTGCCTCCTTAAAGGGAGAAACAGGGGTGGTAAGAGAAGCTGAGAATTTAAAGATTTAAACATAAAGATCTCTTCAAGACAAAAGCTTGTCACCCCCATATATCTTCCCAATCAGTTGGGAAACAAGACTTAATCAGTTGAGACAGTCTGAGCAAATAGGGTTATCTTTCAGCTTTCTCTAAAAGTGGCCAGATTAATACTAAATTCTGTCGAATGAGAAGTGAAGTTTGGAGAAGGCAGCGTGCCTCAGAGAAGGGCTGCTGTCAGCACCACGGAGGAGACAATGAAACACGAATGGTCAGGTTCACTTTTGTTTAAAATCAATTTCATTAGCTGCAACACAACCTGGTTGTGTTTGGATTTTCAGTAATGGCTGGGAATAATTAATTCTCCTTCATTTACAGATCTCTCACTCTCTCGTCACTCAAAAGAAAACCCCCAAGTTGTATTAAAAAAATTACTTTGACAACAAATTAACTCAAGATTTTAAACCAGTTGTCAGTGTCCCTTCAAGTCAAATCCTCTTTCCACTTATAGCACAGACGTATGAAAGAGGAGGCTGCTGTTCCTCAGCGAGCGCAGAGGAAGATTGAGTTGTGTGTGGGAGGACAGAACAGGAGAACACTCCAGTTACTTGGACCACTCCTCCGGCAAAATTAATAAGTATTGTTAGAAAGTACTTTGCAGGGGGAAAAAAGAATTTAATCTCCTCAGTGTAGTCGAGTGATGGGGCTGAGCTGGCAATAATAGTAATTAAGGGGAAAAAGAAACTTTATTGAAAAAAGTTGGCTAATTTTCTCCGCCATTCAGACTTATTCTGGGGAAACGGGAATTTTTGTCGCTGTTTCCAAACTGGATAAATCACTCAATCTACAAACCGTAACAAATCCTTCTTCTGTTCCAGCTCTCTCTGAAGTTATTTTTCCTCCAGAGAGGGAGAATTGCAGCCCCAAACTTGATTCAAAAGGGTCCACGATATTCAAGCCTTCAAAGGTCATTCAGACACAAACTAAGACAGACCATCTAGCAAGCATGTGGGGATTGAGTTCAAAATCAAATCTAGGTAGTACAAATACCCAGAAGAATTTTCTTTCCATTTTCTATTTTACCCCATCACTCATATGTTGTACTATTGTGTTATCTAAAGAAATAAAGCATGTTTATGTTATCTAGGTATATTCAGCAAACTTTATTCCTCTCCCAAGAGTTCATCCATCAGTTCGAGCCACCATCTAAGCTGGGGACGTGTGGATCTGTAAGTATATCACTGCATCTTTCCATACCCTTCTCCTTATAATGGCCAGTTGGCAATACTTCAAAGAAAGGCCAAAACTGAACCCAGGCCTGTCAGAAGACAAAAAGGGTGTAGAAGGGATAAATCCTTCTTGCACTCCAGAAAGTAACCACAGAAACCTGATGCATAAGACAAATATAATGCAAATAAAGAGCAATTTAGTCCTTTTTCAACCCTTTGGGGATGTGCAGGCACTCAAGATTCATGTCTCCTTGGCAATACAATCCCTTCCAAAGGCTTATCAAATTCCAGTTCAGATTTCTTACTATAGCTGCTTAATTTTAGAAAGCCATAACAGGGTTTCAATACTCAAATAATCAATACTGGTACTTCAGTTTTCATGTTAAGTTTATTTATAGTTGAGCTATAATTAACTGATCTTGTTCCAATAGTGCCCTTCAATTTAAATAATCTTTTTCTTTACTGTTCCCCTGGCCTCACCATCCTGAACCCTGAATTCATTTAAGAAGTTCCATCATAACATATTTTTAGTCTTTAAATAAGTCCCTTAACCTCTTCATAAGGGAGCAATTCCATTCTTGTCACGTATTTATACCCTTCTCTGCACTTGTCCCAGTAAGGTTTTTGTTTTTAAATACAGGCACTACAACTAGATTAAATACTTCCACATTTTTTTATCAGTGCTTTGAACATTGATACTGTAATTTTTGGTTTTAACAAAACCACCTCTCCTAGCACAATCTTGTTATTCCTTGGCTGACCGATAAACCAGATTCTTTCTTTCCTCCGTGGCATTTAATAGATTACATTTTTCCAAGGCCTTGACATTTCTTTTTCCAGGACTTGGCAGATCTTTGGATGAGGACAGCTGTGGCAATTCCACTTGGAGGAAGCCAGAGTACCACTGACCTTTGCTGGTTGATAAAGTCTCACTACTCCATGTGTTCTTGGCATCTGTTTGGCCACTTTCAGCATGACTTGAGCTTGAGAAGAGCAGGGGTTATTTCTGTGCCTGGATGGAACTGGTAAGATGAAGAGAAGTGACAATTCAATAGCAATAATAATAACAATATCACCACCACCACCACCAGTATAATGATAGTCTAGGTGATCCCCTCTTAGCCTTTGTTCCCAGTGTGGTTCCACATCAGTAGCTGAAAAGGGATTTTCAAAAACAGTGAGTGTAAGTTATGCTTTAAGCATCTTTTATTACTGAGTTTTGCAAAATTACAAGCTAATTATTATTGTTTGTGAGTTTTCCTAAGAGCCACAAAACCAGTTGAAGCAAATTATGGGGACTGTGGATTGCTCAGATGGTGCTTCAGCAGCTCCATGTTAGTTTCATGTGTGTCACTAGAGCAGAGCATTAGAGACTGTCCCAAGTTATCATTCACTTTTGAATCAAAGATCATGTTTTTATATGAAGAATGCAATTATAAATAGTTTATAATGTGTTAGTAAATTATTAATAGAGAAGAATACTCAAGTCATGAATAACATGTTATAGATTATTTAAAACTCATCAGTTCTGGTAGCATAGATGAATATAAACCTGGCTAATAAGCACAGTATTGAACAGTCCATAACAATTGATTTACTCGTTATTAATATGTCTATTACTACCTTATTAACCTGTTGTTCACTGTTTATGTGATTACCCTGACAGTAAATGAATCTAAAGGGATTTCTTTTGAAACAATCATTTGGAAAAGTCATTTTCCTAGATTCTGAATTTTGAATTTATTGAAGAAAACAAGTAAGCATTTTTTTGTTCCTGTAGTAAATTAAAAGCACGTGATTAATTATTTTTCATGGCTTCCTAAAAGGTTGTATTCTCTCTGCCACTGCTATCAAAACTCTTTTCCATAAGCTAATCAAGTTAATGTGTGGGGAAAGGAGTAAACGAAAATCATTATTTTCATCTAGGGCTTTGAAAGGAAAAAAGTTTAACAACTTGACAAATGGAAGGACTGGTGGAAGTGTGGTCCAAGTGTGGTACACTGTTGAGATGGATGGGATGTACGGCACTGGTTGTACATAACATTAACTGAGTGCAGCTCCTGGGATGACACTGAGGAAGGAGGAGGTAGGGTCAATATCAGGAAGCATTTCCTGGCAGCAAGGTCTGTTGGGCGGTGGAATGATCTCCCTGGAGAAATGGAGGAAGTCTTGTCGCTCAAGTCAATTAAAGGATTGTCTAGACAAAACCCCCATTAGGATATTCTCCAAAGGACCAGCCTTGGAGATGAGGAGGGAAATGACATGAGGGATGGGAAAATGACCTCATCCATCTCTGTCATCTTTAAAATGCAGAGGCTATATTGGTGTTGGCTACCCCTCCACAGAGGATGCCAGTAAAGATGTTAATTGTGAGGATAGTTTTGTGATATGGGTGAGGAGGAGTCAGTAAATATCACTGACTCATAAAAACTGGCAAAGAAGTCCTTATGATGCGTCTTCTGGTCACTATTTTTCCATGAGGTCTGTATAATAATTAACTAAGCATGTGGAGAAAACTCTCTGATCCATTAATAGTGCCCAATCAGTTACTGTTTGGATTTTATAATCTTAAAAGATAACAAAAGAAAAGATTAAATTGCAGTACACCTGAAAACATTGGAGAGTCCTGTGCTGGAGACAGTCATCTTGGCTCCATCCACGGCTACATTATTTAAAATGAATGCCGTAGTGTAATCGATTAAAGGAGCTCAACTATACCAAGGTAATTGTATGTGGCTTTATTTTATCTCTCTTGACAGACCTTGGCCCTGTGGTCTGAAGCAGGAGTGACTGCTTGGCAGTCCTGGCTGATGGAAAAAGGCCATCCCAGTGGGAGGGTTGGTTACCTGGAGCACCCACCAGCAGAGAGCTGCTGGCAGTGAAGGAGGCTTTACTGACATCTCTGCCCTCTCAATCCTGGTATGGGGTGGGCAGGTGGAACCTAATCAAGGACCCCGTCTCTCTGCCTGGTTGCGAGGTATTGGAGAGCTACCTGTTGGGTTTGCAGGCAACATAAATGCAATGAGATTTAAGGCTGCTCCAATTTAGACAGCATTGGCACCTCTGAGACACTCTTGGAAACCAAGAGTGGCTTTAAAATACCTCAGGGATGCGACAAATAAGTACTTAGCTCAAAAACTAGCCTTACACCTCATGCAGACTGACGAGGGTCTGTCAAACCCTACCTGTGCTGAAGAACAGGGAGGAGATAATGATGGTTTTTACCTTCCTAAGGTACGAATTATTTTCACCCTGTGTGATAAAAGTTTAATAATGCACATCCAAGGCACAACAGTACAATTCATCTCATAGTCAGAATGTTATCCTGAAAATTACACTTTAGTTAACAAAAGCACACAGCAATCCTCTCCTTGTCCAACAGCTAGAAGTCCTGAAAAATCAGGTAGGGAAGGCTAAAAGTAATTTTCTTTCTCTTACACAATGTAAATTGCTTTTGACTGTTTGTTTTTGTGCAGGTATTTATTTTCTTTTTTCCTTTTCAAGTGAGTTTCCAAGGTCATTAAAAATGAATGCGAGCCTTTAAATTTCTAAATACCAGAGGAGCTCCCATTAGCTCTCATCCTGCTGTCAGTGTCTTTTCGGGAATATCGAAGCCACAGATGCGGAGGAAATGCGCCCAGTCGGTAGATAACGCCTGACTGCCCTCTGACCCTGAGGTTAAACTGCTGTCTGGGCTGTGCAGACCAGTATCCCCCTTCCCAGGGATGGGAAGCTGCCAGCCAGCTGTCAGCCTGCCAGGGCATTGCATCCAGCACAGGGGCACCACGATACAATATCTTTTTAATGTCCTTTGCTTTCATGCCCCTCTGCGTTAGCAGGGATTGTGTGAGCCAGCGCTGAGCCTCCCATCGGTTGTGTTTTCATAGCTGCCAACTAAATCTGATTAGTTTATCTGCATCCCCTGGAAAGTAAATATGTTGTTTATCACTGGGTCCATCAAATCCTGGGTATTTCGACTGATGTTTGTTAGGGCATATTATTATTTATTCTCCTTATTGTGCAATTGCCACAAGGATTTTTACAGTCTGTTGAGTTATAGGTAAATGGGTGGTTTATCAAGCTAATACAATGAGACTGGTAAGCCAGAGCCAACCTCTCTGAGCCTCTGGTGCGATAAGGGAAAGGACAGAAAAACAGAAATTCATGTAGCTTTGATTTGGTCCTGATGGCACTAAGGGGAGAGAAGAGTGATTGTTGTTGTCAGAGCTGGACAAGCCACTAAAGCAGTTTGCTTGTGGACTGACCCTCACGCAGAGATGGGTCCCCCCGAGTGCCCTGCTCACAGAGGTCCCCTCGTGCCTGCCTGAAATATTTAACTGAAACATGCCTTTCCAAAGCCTGGATATACTATAGCTTTGTTAACACCATCTTGAGCTCATTTGCGTTAGGTACCAGGGAACGGGAGACATTTTCCTTCCAATCCATCATAAATGGTAGTGTTTGCTGCTGCTCTGATCTCTCTGCTTCCTACAGGTTCTTCCCTGCCCTGGCAGTATTTGCACTTGCAATAATACTGTGAGTTGGGATGTTGAGTCTAAGTGACTTGCCCCAAGCTGTACACAAAGTCTGAACTGAGGAAACTCAGGTCCTGAGCTAACCCTCTGCCCATCCCCACACCATCTTCCTCCTTCTACCCTGAAATGGAAAACAGGTTATAACCAGGCACGCTTTAAGTCACAGAATATAAGGGAGAGTAGATATTGGACTGAACAGCTTCCAAATAGGGTCTTCCTACCTCAAATACATCTGGCAGTTCAACTACAGAAAAGACTCTTCACTTCCCTGTGTATTATACTTAGGTGCTTCCTACCCCAGATGCGCTGGCATCTTTGTGGTGGGTGAAATGCCTCCTGGGAGAACACAATATAGATGGCCTTTGTTAGAGCCGGTATTCCTGCATTTGACTCATTACTGATTATCGGTGGGATGCAATGTGGTCTTCAGGGAATATACATGAACCTGGTGTTTATCAGTCACATGGGCTGTATCTTCTGTTCTCAGCACAGAAGCTTCCAATTTTTATATGTTAAAGTTATTATTATATATTTAGAAAGTGGATTTCAAAATATATAAGTTTTCCCTTTGTTGCCATGAATGGGGTTTATGAAAAAGCCACAGAAGTAATTTTCAACCTGGGAGTAAAGCAGTGAGTAAAGCTAAGCAGGCTCATGAAGGATCTTTTCCTCAGGTTGTAAAGGGCTTCAGTTAGTCTTAGTTTGAGTCTTGCCTTGTTATGCTTACACAGAAATTGGAAAATCAGACTCAAAATACTGCAAGTCCAGCAGCTTTGGTTATCAGAGTCTGGTGAGAAAGTGGAGAACAGCATAAGTACAAATTACACTGATTTGGGTATAAACCATTGCCTCTGGCTTAAACTCAGCATTGCTTATTCTTCATCCACACATCTCTTCCACACCAAAACCCCTCACACATAGAAGTATTCGAGTCTATGCTTAAAACACATCTAGACTTGGGGGAGCACATCTGCTGGCAGCAACAGCAGCTGTACAAAAGCATTCTCTGCTTGCTTTCATCTCCTTCCTAATGGAAAGGAAAATGGAGCATAAAGATATTCTGCAGAAGGTTAAGTGCTCCCATCTAAATGTGGTGGGTTTGGAGGAGTCAATGAAGCAAAGCCAGGGGGAGGGGCTGCGAAACGGGTGGAGGGGTCTGGAGGGGATGCACGGGTTTCTGTTGTTTCGCTGCAGATGTGTTATTCCAATTAACTTGAAAGCGGGAATGGCAGGGGTGAGCGGGAGGGAAGGTGAGGAAGCATTTTTATGGCAGGAGGTGAAGTCTATGCTGTAGACAGTGATGGAGATGACCCTCCTGGTCTCTCTAAGGTCATCTGGTTTTATGTGAGGCAAGAGGTGTAAAACCAGTACGTGAAACCCAAACAGGAAGGGCCTGAATGGCACATGTGGAAGAGCTTAACAGGCACATGCTTGACCCAGGGCTTGGATTGCTGCTCATCACTGAACGGCCCCTGTAATTACAGGCTTTGCTGGACATGTCACTGCAGTAAGTTACAGGATAACCCTCTTGCCTTAATTTGCTGATAAGCACTGTGATTTGACTATGTGTGTATATCAAGCTCTATGGGCTTGTTGGGTGAATGGCTAGCGTTAGGATGTAGATAGAAGAAAAGATCTTTAAAACGTCCCTGCTGGCCTGCAGTGCTGAAGGTACCTATAATTGCACTGTGGTGAGTCTGGTGTGTTAAACAGCATTCCAGGCTGGAAAGGAGGCGGAAAGGAAGTGTGTGGTGGGGAGGGCATGGTAATACTGAGAATAAAAGTTAATTAAAAAATAAAATCAAGAGAAATGTGTCTCTGAGGCCACTTCTTTCGCAGAGACCACCTGTCAAAGGCTTCCCTGTCTATAAACCCAAGATTGGCTTCCAATCTACTCTGCAGTTCTTTAATTTTTAATGCCTCTCCCCTGGTCTCACAGGTGGCTATTATAGACAGAAGCTGTCGCCTGTATAGATACAGATGTGTGTAATGCACGCAGTGAACATGAGTGCTCGGGATTCAGGAACTGACACCAGCCGGGAACAGGAGCTGCCAAAGGAGGTTGTTAAACTGCAGAGCGCAAGGTGGCTCAGCATTGTTAGGGATTGCCATGTCTTTTCTTCCTTCTCCTTTTTTTCCCTCTTGAATCTCAATATGAACTGACAACAGCACTAGCTGCTGAACTGGAGGCAGACAATTCAAGGTGCTGGTTGTGTATGGGATTATGAGGCAAAAAAAGCTGGTTTTAATCCAAGCCTCCTCTGTGTTACAATACTTAGCTTCTCCATGGCCACAATTCCAGGTAAAAAATAAGGGAGTCGTAATTCTTTCTTTACCTGACACACAGGGGTGTTGTGCGGCTCAGTTAGTTAATTATAGTAAAGCTTCTGAATAATAATCATAATAACACTTAGCAAATGAAAAGCGGGTATTATTATCGTTAAAGTAACGACAAGGCACCCTGCTGAAAGAAGCAAATATAATGCTGATTATTAAAATCATTTGTATTTAGTGGCAAATGTTGCTGCTGCTCTATAAAGTTAGAGATGTAATCTTGTTCCCAAGCGGTAACAATAAGTAATTCTGAGTGCTTTGTTGTGAGGTTCCTCAGGATATGGGAACCAACAGGTACCTTCAGTCAAAGGGCTTCTATTTCAAAAATTAAGAAAACAATGGAAAAAAAAGGGAAGAAAAGCAACATCTTGCTGAGATGAGGCTAAAGGTATGTGTCTTATCTCAGCATAAGCTGCCTGCTCTGCCCACTCCTTCCAGTGCAGCGTGCCCCAGGAGCAAGGGGTGAATTTGGGAAGAGTTGCAAGGGGTGAAAGAAGGAGGGGGGGACAAGTTTGATTCTTGAGGATATCTGAAGGCAAGAATTTGGTACAAATAGCACACATTAATTAATTATTTCTACCAAACCCAATGGTAAGCTCTCAGATCTGCTACTGTCCATATAGCTTAAGTATCTTAGCTTGTATATCCATAACTTCCTTTGAGTTCTCAGTGTCACAGCCCAGCCACTCTGGGTTCTCTTTTTTCTCATGTACATGGTTGAAGCTTTCTCACAGAAAACTTCCCTGCCTTGCCTAGGGCACAGCAGGAATAAGCCCCAAACCTATGAGGATTCAATCACAGCAGTGCTGTGAGGCTATCGTGCCAAGGGGAGCAGCTGGAATGAGGAAATAGAGGGAGAGTCTGGATTAAACCTATTGAATGGAGAAAACAACTTGTGATTTTGAAGTAAATATCTATCTTTTTGGTTAATGATATATTTTTTTCCTTCGTTTTTTCCCCTTTAACTACAGTTTAAGATTTGAGTAACAGGAAGCGGCCCATTGAAAAGTCATTGCTGTCGAATGCCTCATGGAAAAATGCTTGCTCCCATCAGGAATATCCTCACTTCAACTGGTCATAGCTGGCTGACATCGTAGACGTCGTCTCAGAAAAGGGTAAAAACATTGAATGTGTCTCTGGAGAATCCCGTCACTCTCCAGACGTGCTCACTTTGAATCCTGCTTTAAAACAAACAGTAGAAAGGGAAAAAATCTGCAGAGTCACTGTTTGTGTTGTATATTCTGTGTTGATGGATGGGTTCAGTTACTGCAGCTATTAACCCAGCAATTTTTAGGAACATAAAATTAATTTTTGGAGGAAATAAACTACATAAATAAAATGAGTATAATTGAATATCGCTCTAGTTCCATGGATCCTAGGGCTGTAAATTGCACTTGACGTTCATGGTGTCAGGCTCCGAGGTCTTTAATTCTGTTCCTTAAGGATGACTTATGCAGTGAGGGGCTAATGTTTGCTTCAGCAAGTTTGACTATCTCAAGGGGATCCCAAAATTGCCATAAAAGAAAAGGACTGACTTGTTAATACAACCTTTCTGCTTTTGGGCTGCAATATTTCACCTTAAAGTTGGCTTTTGATCCCTGGAATGGTTATTATTCACATAAATCTAAGGAATGTGAATGTGGCATAAATATTTAGGTTGACATTCAGGTATTTGTATTTTATTCATGGTTATATTGTGATTGAAGTTGTATTGTACTTTTGGTCCTGTGACTGTACTTATCTACTTCCAAGGTCTTCTGCGGCCAGTTTTGGAGGGTTGAATTGTAACTCATTTCACATGCTGGGGTGAGAATTCATATATTTCAGCTTTTGAGTCTTCAAGTATACAAAAATGCAAACACAAGGACATAAGTTTTATGGTAAATCAAACAACTCTTACCTTAGGAACCTGCCAGTTAGTTTTGATCTATTTCTGGAGGGGCAAGTTTTGAGACCCAGAAATTCATCGTTATAACTGTAGTATCCTTAGACAGCACCGTGAGCTGCCAAGAATAAAAACCACATAAGATACATGAATTTACCTATTATAAGGTCTTGTCTTGAAGCTGGCATCTCCCTGGATGATCAGGTGTAAGAGAAACAGAATCCATGGAGATATCTTTTCTGGTCCAGTCTGGCAGAGGCAGTTAGGAGCTATTCACTCCTTCACTTTCTTTGTTTAATTTGTTATACTGTCATGCATAAACATCTTCAGGAAAATATTAATTAGAGTGTGTATTCCTCAATAACGATCTCTAAATGGATTAAACATGCTTTACTCGATGAAGCAAAGAGGTGTTGATTAAGAGAAATTGAATTGTATCCCTGAGATAATTTTCTGTCTCTGTGTCTAGAGAATATGGGCAAACCAATGCTTGTAGAAGAAACTGAGCCACCACACTCCAAGTATCTCAAGAAAATAATATTCAGGACATACATATTAATTGATTTAAGGCAAAAATGCTTGATACAAACTTGTGCTGAGACTTTAAATTGAGGTCCTGACCATTCTCTGTGGTCACTAGAGGATCCCACAAGAATGGGAACGACCTGGCAATTTCCAGTTTGGATAATTATATTCTGCCTCCTTACCATTTCCCATGCTCTTTCAATTAGTATGATAATCATCTTCATTTTGCGACCTACACTGAAGTATAAGTGAAGGAACATGCTGTTAAATAGCTGCCATGCTCCACCCCAGAATCAGCCACTTTTTGGCAGTGATGCTGGAGCAGAAAGCTTTGTCTTAAACATGTAGAAAAGCTCACTTTAAGCAAAAAAGGGACAAATAAAGGAGCTGTGTCATTGTAAATTCAGTAAAACAACAGCAGGTGAGGAGACCTCCGCTGCAGCTCAAGGGTGAATTTTTAGTACGACTAGTGCAGTCCATCAAGCAGCTGCGGAGGAATGAAGAGGTGCTGCAGCTCCTATCTCCCTGACAGTGTGATTTAAAGAACTGCTCTTTGCTGGCCTGGCCTTGTGTCTTTCAGTTGCCTTGAAAGGGAGGGAGAAGCAAGTCTCTGCTCCCTCATTGGCATTTGTCTTGCAAATAATAAATAAATAAAAAAGAAAAGAAAGAAAACCCAGGGAGCGTGCAGTTGAGTGGTGGAGAGACAGTTTTCCAAACCGAATCCCCTGGCCAGCCCTTGAGTAACATGACAATGGGAATATTTCACTGTGCTTCGTATGATTTGTTTACAATCTCCTTAATGGTGAGGTGTTTTTTACACCTTGTGACAGACACGGTTTGCTCCAAGACAGTGGTCCCAGCTGCCTTTTGGGTAGCAGTTTCTTTGCAAGAGATATGTTGCTATTTTGTGTGGTTTTTGATATGCAGCCTAAATGAAGTCTCTGAAGGAGGATCTGTCTTTTGCTAACAGCCATCATTTTTATATAAAGTCGAAGGTATTCATATTATGTCTTCATCTTCTATATCTCAACTAGTAACAATATCACAACTACTCCCTCCTGACAACTATATTCATTTCTCATTAAAGATATTTCATGTTTTATTCAGGAATTTAAATGAAGCTATCAGAGCCTGTAATAGCAACAGTTTGGGATAATTGTATCTCATTGATGGCAGCCTCAAGAGTTCTAATTAATATATATTTAGCTCCCTGGCTGTCTTTAGACCAAATGCCTCAGTATGAAAGACAGGGAGAGGCGATAAGGGGAGGGGGAAGGGAACAGACTCCAAAATAACAGCCCCTTTTTGAAATTTGGATAGGAAAATCTGTGTTGCAAGAAGGAACTGCGTGCTTAGGGATTCTTTCCTTCTTTTTTTCACCCCCATTCAATCCAAAATAACTTTTGAGATATAGGCTCGTTTTCAAGAAAAGAAAATACAAGAATATAGATTTACTGCCCACTTGTTTGGGAAGGGGGGAAGGAAGGATGACAAATATGTATTTTTCTCCTCCAATGATACACCTGATATCCGAGTTCAGCTTATCAGTGGTCTCTGCTTTTATTACCTCTTTCCCTGCCTCCTTTGGCCGGAGTGCTCCATTCAAAATTGCTCAGTTTCACAGATATGATCTGCAATGCAAACAGGCTCTCATTACACTTTTTCATACTAAGGAAAAAAGAAAGCTTACTTTGGTGTATGCCTGATTAGTCCTCACCATACAGCTCTCCATTTTCTTATTCCCTTTGGGCTTTTTTTATTCCCCCCTCCCTTTCTTTCCACACTACCTTTTTCTCTGTTGTATGAAATGAGGCTAGGAAAAGATTTGGGGAGGGGGTATTATTCTGTCATTGGAATTCATAGCACTTGTATTCACTTACAAGCCTGAACTATTTTCTCAAATCACTTCAGTCTCTGTGACTTTCTCAGACTGTAGTTTATAAATCACTTTTGTGGTACACTATCTAGAGGGGATCAAGACCCCTGGAAGCTTGAGTCATATTGAATTGCATTGTGTAACGGAGAGTCATTAGGAGTTTACAGTCAGGGGGAAAAAAGAAGTCTTATAAATAGGCTAATTCAACTGGCACTTATATGTTTTAAAGGCATTATTGAGGAAGGAGGATGGTAGTATTATTTGCTCCCAATTTTGCTCTCATCAGCAGCAGCTGAGGGTGGCTCTTGAATAGGACAGGAATAGAGATTTTATAGACCTCCAGCTTTAAAACCTCTGGGATTTTTTTCCCCCTTTATTACTTAAGCAAGTACTAAGGACTGTTTAGGGGTTTATTTAGCTGACTTCCAAGCTGGAAACTAATCCAGCCTATACGGGCTCAAATTGCCTCAGTTTCTCCTGAATAAAAGTTGCTTTTCTCTTACTTTTACTGATTTTTTTTAAAGGTGTTCATTTGAGCAGAGTATCTTGTGCAGAGCAGAACAGGGGCTTTCTGACAGTGAAAGGACTTTTGGTAGGAGCTTTACACGGCAGCTGCAGTTCTTCAGTCTGAGTCTGACACGGGAATAAGGCTATTGCAGGAAAGTATCTATGGCTTTTAGCCCTTTTTTTTCCTATTTTTTTAAGAAAAAAGGGTGATGTAATGAGAAGGTATTTATTTGATTTGGGTGTGTTTCGCTTGTAGATCCATGACACAAAAGTGTCAGCCTCTGGGTGTTGCCTTGCTGCAGACTGGATCTTCTTGGCTGAGGTTGGAGGATATCGAATACCTGGATATCCTCATGCTTACAGGTGTGGTAAAGGGAGAACAATGACCAGAAGCAGGTGCCTGGCCCTCAGGAACTCTGACTCACTGCCAGCAAGCTCACTTCTAGCCGAAATTGCAGTTTTTTCAACCAGAATGGTGACAATTTTCAGTGTTGTCTGCAGATCTCAGTCCCCTGTCATCCACTTCCATGCCATCTGTGGGGTCACCGTGCTCAGTGCAGACAGGATTTTCTCAGCAAAACAAAGTGAACCCAAAGCAAACCCTCTGTTAAAAACAAGAATGGAGTCAGGAGTTCAAAGGGTGGAGAGTTGAGCGGGCTCGTGTGGCCAGCAGCTGCTCCGTATGAAGTGTCTCCTTGGGATTCAGTTGATGGGTTGCTCTGCAGCTCTGCCCTGACGCTTCCATAACCTGGGTTGGAATCCAGCCCAGCCCTGAGAGATAGAGGGTCAGTCCAGTTTGATAGTGTAAGGTCAGAAATGGAACGAGGCTGGGATATCTCTATTGAGATTTGAGTGTATAAAAGTATAAATCAAAAAAGCAAAATCCTTGAAGGGACTCCTTGCAGCTGTCTCGGGAAATGAAAGGCTTTAAAATAAGAAGGCTCAAGAACAGGAGAATCCTGCAGCCGGTGCAACTAATAACACTGCTTGGTTTTGACTCAGGGAATAGCCAACTCCTCTCTGCTGACTGGAAAAGTCGAGAGGTTGTACTGTCAAACCTGGGGAGAGATGCTGCTGCTTAACTAGCAAGCTGCCAGCATCCTGGAGAGGTTATATGTGCACGTAAATACAAATCACATAATTTATACTGCTATTTGCTGACCAAATACATCGAAAAAGTTGCTCTAAAAAGGCTTTACCAACTGTAGGGACTCTTCTTCTGTGTCCTTGAATATTCTCAACAGGCTCAAAGTTCACCACCAAAGTCATGGAAGGAGAAAAGAATGGGCTTTTTCATCCACGTTGCTCCTGAATGCTGCTGTCTCATTTTGCTGCAGGATACTCATAATTTTATGCTTATTTAAACAGACACATATCTAGTTTATGGGCATATTCCAGGAAGAAAAAAAGAAAAAAAGGCATGTAGCTTAGAGTGCAGTTCTCATGGGCAAACACCTGATCCCCTTTAATAAGAGATAAAAGGGAAACTATTCCCTTGCCAAGCTGCTACATTACAGGGCTTAGCTCGCAGTAGCACTCTGGTAGCTGCACATCTGAGTAGTGCATGGTGCTGCAAAGGCTCAGCTTGCAGGTACCGTGATTATCAGCAGCTTGTGCCAATGTCACTCATACCCACTGTAGCAGAACTTGGATGTAGCACTGAGTGCCACACACCTAGGACACAGGAGAGGTTTAGGAGTTCAGGATGTGCATATCTGCCAGTCAAACACAGGTCGAAGGTGGACCTGATGTTTCAAGCTGCATCAGCCTGATCCTTACTGTTTTAAGGAATTTGATGGGTTTTTTTTCCTTTGGTAATTCCCAGTGGCTTGATATTTTTATTGCTATTAGTATTTCCTTAAGGAAAGCAAGTTAAGTGCTCAGCTCCCATGTGCTAGCACACTTCCCCTCCTCCCAAAGATATTTATAAGTTGACATTTTGGGGTTTTCTTTGAAATGGTCTGTGCTGGTGCACTTTTATTCTCTGTAATTTCTGTCATTAGTTAGTTGCAAGCTTTGGATTACTTTGTCTTGCTCATGGAGATGGTCAAAGCAGTTTAAAAACCCAGATGGCTCAGCTGTGTAAAGTGGTAAAAGCTGTGCAGGCTAAAATGCTGGACCTGTATTTATTTATAGGGCCATCCATAAGATGTCTCTTCACACAACTTTCAAGCTGCTGCTTCTGTGGCATTGTCTTTAACCAATAACATAATGAAACATGCTAAAGGCAGCTACCTAACACCTTGCTATTGATTGGGGTCCTTGAGAACCCAAACCAGAAAAAAAGATAGGTTGATCCCTGTAAGCATTAGCCAACACACACCACCACCACCTGTGTTACACAGAAAAGTGCCAGGAAGGCTTTTTGAAGGAGATAGAATATAAAAGGTTTGCTACTTGTTATAACTTCAATGAGGAAGGCTATACACTTGTTGTTTCTTTTGGTCCCTGTTGAATGAAATTGTGCTTTTATTAACTACTAAATTGTGCTTTTAATAACAGGATATTAAAGGACTGATCTCTAAGCAAAGCATCACTCAGGATCTCAGATTTCAAGAAAAGCCACTACAGGTGAGTTAAATATTCCTGACATATCAAAATAGAGCAAGTCCTCACAGTAATTTTAAAATAGAAAGTAAACATTGTAGATGTTGACAGAGTAACTTTTCAGGCAAACTTGTACCTTCACTGAACCAGAAGGTATCTCTTATTCACACCAATATGGACACACCAGGAACCCTGTAAGAAACTACATTTAGGAGAAGGTTCCATTGAGCAAACCCAATGTGCACTTAGTTCAGATAAACCCTGGAGAGTCAACCAGTGAGACCTCAAAGTCCAGTGTAATTTGCAGTCTGATGTATCCCAGTCAAACTTCTCTGCTCTCTTTCTACAAATCAAATGGAAAAAATCAGGCAAAATGGTCAGGCACTCATCTATGGCTCCAGAATAAGTGCATAGTCTGCTCCATGGTCTCTGGGTCTTGTCTGATTTCTGCTCATATGCCACTGAAGAAGTCAGTGCAGGTTTTAATTTGACATTTAGCCTGTGCAGAAGCATTTACATGCTTAAAAAGAAGGTAGATATTATTCAGATGCGTTTAATTTTTAACGATGTTGTAAACAAGTCATTTTCAATACCCTTCCTTTTAAAAGCTCTGTTTGGATAATTGCCCTAACAAACAGCAGAGTTAAATGGCTAACCTGCTTCCTTCCCCAGGTGGCTGGCAAAATACTTCTTGCATCTAGAGCTTTATATGGTGCCTTTTACAGAGGTAGTGTGTGAAGAGAAAGGAAAATATTTTGGAGGTGCAGCTCAAAATTTCTTCTGATTTTTCTGGCAGCCATGGAACACAGATGGTTCCTCTACAGAGAATGTGTTCTCCTGGGTAGGCAAAGGGGATCCTTGAATGTTATTTTTAAGATTTACTTAAAATAAATAGATAAAATAGCCCAAAATTCTGGCAGCAAATGGGAACTTGGCTTGAGAGAGTATGGAGTTTGCAGGTGTCCTCTCTTTGCTGATTGTGGTCTTCCTCAGCCATGTTCTTTTAAGATTTGATCAATGCTATTGTAGCTCTTCAGAATTGTGTGGTTTGAACCCATTAAAGTTTTTGTGGTGTCTGACAGCTTTTCCCTTTCTAAACAAGAAAAGAAAACTGCATACACTCAAACTAATGATACTGAAAAACTGCTGAAAGCAGGGTAAGAGAGAAAAGAGAAGAGAGGATTAAGTAAACCCCCTTCTTTGAATCCATCCTTTTGTTTTATGGCCGATGTAGCCTCTCTTTGACATATCAACAAGGAGTAAAGAATTGAAATAAACCCAAAGGTTTGGAGATTAGAAAGGAATTGTCTGTAGCATTTCAACAAAGCCACCGATGGCTTGTGCCAGCGTTGGCTGCTCTCCCCCACCTTTCCCACTCCGTCCCCCCTCGTTACACGATACTACTTGGGAACATGTTATCAAGGACTGAGAATCAGGCCAGTGGCTGCTGATGTTGAAAGGACATGACATGTGCACAAGGCAGGGCATAGGGGCTGGCTGCACATATTAAAGGCACACACATCACAATCCAATTAGTAGAAATGGAGTGTGTGTGCTGGCTCTGGGAATTAGGGTTTTTTTAAAGTAATACTTCTGTGCCTTTTCTATTGATTGATTTATTTTTGAAAGGAGTAATTCCCTTCTAGCTTTTCTCTCTCCTCTCCTCCTTCCTTCTCCCCACTTTCAATTCCTTCATCCCTGCATTTTCACCTCACCAGAGCTCCTGAGGAACAGGAGTTCAAAGGCTATTGGAGTAGAAAAAAAGAGAGTAATAAAAAATATTGCAAATGCAAAGAGTTCTCTAATCTCTTTTTGACCTGTCCTCTACAACAGGCAATTTCTGCAAATCTAACACAAAACTTGTAAATCTTCAGTATTGGCAGACTGTGAGGGATAAAAGCAACTCATGATGTTTCATTAGAATTTAAGCTGACTAGCAAAATGTGTGTGTGTGTATAAATTTTTGCTAGCTATATTTTTAAAGTTGTTTTAAGTGAGTCTCATATTCTTTAATATGTTCCTTAGCCACCAGAGTATTTATTGTTTTACTAGAATGCATCTCCAGTAGCCTGCTTTCATTATTTCAGTAGGAATGAAGGGAAACAGATTCTTAAAGGAAGGACAGATTTTAAGAGTCTGATACTTGGAAAAAATACAATTGTCATTAGATTCAGAACACTTTATTGAAAGCAGACTAAAGAATACAGTCTGTATTCAATATCTATAATGATGCATTCGGGTTCTAATGTAATGGGCAATACTATGCTATTGGACTGCAACCTTCCTGTTTGTTTAGCTCCCAGTCTAACTGAATAATTAAACATGTGTAAATTTCAGTTTGCATATAGTCCCATTGAGAATAAGGGAATTTCTTGTCTGCCTAAAGTTAGACTTGCAGCAAGTACTTTGTTGGTTGAGGCCCAAAGTTTCATTTCAAGTCATTATGCTCAAAGGTATCCTTGCTCAGCAAATCACTTAAAAGCCTGCTCAGTTTTAAGCATGTGCTCAAATCCCACTGCTTAAAATTCATTTTGGTAAGATGCGTGTGGTCATGGGGTTAGTCTAAGGGAAAGGTCAATCAGCAGAGAAATCAGACAAGTTTTCTTTGCAGTCAGGATGGTAAATACATAAAATTTAGTTAGAGGAAAACAAAACCATGGGGAAAAGGAGAAGTTCAAATGAGGTAGGTGGACCTACATGGGCATTCTTGCTTCCTTCCTTCCCACAGCTTCCTCTGTTCCTATAATCTCAGCACAGATGTTTCCTTTTTAATCCCTGGCTCCAGCTGGCAGTGCATCTCTGCTCTACCGTACTTAGTCGCAATTACTGCAGACATTAACTCTGCACATGCTTCGGAAATTGTCTGCTTTTTCTTCCTTGGAAATGTTGCTCATCATCAGGTTTTTAACAGCCAGAAATAAAGGCCATTTGTATACTGATGAATCCTATTCCCTTCAAGATTTGTAAGAGAGATAAAAGAAGCAGGCTTAAAACAATTCCTGGCATGGTGGAAAATTTGGGTATTTAATTTATGATACCTTCCTTTACTAGTACAGAGAGTCTCCATCATGTGACAGAGAAGGAATGGGAAAAATGTCAAGCGCATGCCATATTCACCTGCCTGCTCTTTGCTTTTCCAGACTAACCACCAGTGCTTTATTTGTTTATTTTGATTAGCAAAGCAGAGGTTTGGTGTACAAAGCTGATTTCAGGGCATGTTTTGTTGTAGGTGAACTTTCATTTACTAATGGTGTGGGGGTTGATCAAAACCACAAAATCTGTACCTGATGGCTGGATATACTCTTTTCTTCCACTCAGGTGTAAGACTGTGTCACCTCATGTTCACCCATTTATGGTGTGATGCTGCTGAAGTGCCATCAGCCCACATTCTTACTGAGTAAAATATAACTATGCCCCAGGCTTGGCAGCAATGCAGAGTCCTCCAGCTGCTGGATTCCGGGGTCCCAGTTTAACCTGTGTATATTTTTCCATATCCACATCAAGTAACTTTCTATTTGATGTACAAGCAATCTGAGGCAGCCATGCTAACCATGGTAGATGGGACTGATGGACAAAGGAACAGTGGAGAATCTGGAGACCCTACATATCAGACATATCAAACTCAAATAATCTAAATAAACTATGTGAAATATCTTTAATACTATCAGGAAATCCTTCAGTTGAGCTGGACTGTGTTTTCCTGCATGATACTTATGATTTTCTAGTCTTGACTCTTGAGAGCAAACTGGTTTTGTGCACTAAAATCAATTAATGAAGTTACTGTGTGTTGCTCACTTTGTTCTCCTCATTCCCCATAGCATTTGCTGGAAGCACTGAATACATTCCCATTGCTTTCACCCGGCTCCTGTGGAGGAGGTGAATGGATAGCACGTCCAGCATTTCAAGTGGCTGCTAATATGACATGTACAACTTCAGACATTTATGCGAGTGCCCAGAATAAGAAGATAAAGTTGGCAACAACCTGAGGTCATCTTGCCTATGAACTGCCTAACCACTGCCCTTTAGGTAAGAAACTGGAAACCTGTGCTTATCTCTACCAGTTAGTGCTCTTAAGTGAGCAGACCATTGCAGATTAGATAGATGTGCTGTTACAGACTCAAAACCCTTTTAAAGCCCCTGGAGAGATTTCAGTATGGATTCGTACTACCTCTCAGTCAATAAGAAACACAGGAATGGTTTGACAATGACAGTTCTAGGACTAAAATGAGAAAGTTCTGCCAAATGGTAACAACTCTGTATGTACCTGTGGAAAACTTGTACAGGCGTGTGTGCAGTTTTTCCAGGAATGACCCATAAAGTCTAGATTATTATATAAAAAGAGAGTTTTATTTACACTATTGCGTAACATTGTATGGAGCCTTCAATATCATTACATTCCACTGAAAGAGCACAATGATTATTTTGGCTTCCTACTGCTATTGTATCCGTTCACTGATGGGGAAGGAGAAAGGAGAGTGAGAAGAAGAAAACAAAACTGAAAGTGCTTGAGGACGATTCAGCGTTGAAATTGTCTTCGTTAAATACAGGAAAAGTGCAAAATGAGCCCTCTTTGAATCTTGCTCAATAAAAGCTATTATAAAGCTTTCAATAATTTTTGTCCAGCTTTGGCTGTTATTGTGCTCTTCTAGTCAAGATGAAGTGTGTCTATAGACATCACTGAGATCAACTATTGGTAAATTAAAGAAAACTGTAAGTGCAGCTTGGTTACTGCAGAGAAACTAACTGTGCAAAATCCTACTCTTAAGTAAAGCAGGAAGAAAAGAGAAAGTTAATGATATTTTTAGCTGTGGGACTTCTCTTTGCTCCTATTTTATGTAGCACGCCCAGGAATGCCAGAAATAGTTTGATACCTATGAGAAAAAAAAATAATGTATGGAGACTTTTTGCACTGGGGGGATGCTCTGCAGGGAGACCTATGAACTTGTTTAAAGGTTCACACACACCCCAAACCCCCCAAAAGAGATGAAAAAACCCAATCCAAAGCAAAGTCCTGTAGAGCTGTAGAGCTAAGACAGAGCTGCAGTGAGGCCAGATGTAGCATGGCTTATGCATTGTAATATTTAATATTTCAAACCAGTTCCAGGTGACTTACAAAATAGTTGGCCTTCTGAGAATGAGCATCATTAAAAAAAAACATAGAATCATAGGAATATACCAGTAGTCGCATTCTTTGGAGGATGAAGGAGCTTCAATGCAACCCCTCCTGACCCTCCCAATTCTGCTTTAAACCATAGCAATGATCATTAAAGTTATTTTTCTCTGTCAAAGAAGTTTTGCCAGTTTGTCATCTTTAGCTTTTATTAATTGATCTGGTGTAGCTGGTAGTTTAAAATGTTTAGAAGAATTAATCTGTACTTGCTTATTTTTTATTAAATCCACTGCATTTTTTATAACATTTTTGTTGCATATAAAGTCAGCAAAGAAAAGGGCCTCTGCTTCTGTGTGCAGCCAGCTAGATTCATAAGAGTGTTCTCCAACCTTTTTGAACTGGTTTCCAGAAACTATCAATCAGGCCTGTTGAGTCTCTCACTACCTGAGCATGTCGACTTGTGCCATGAAAATTTGGAGTAGAGATCAAGCGTACGCTCTTGATGTGCCCTCTCTCTAATAAGAGTTGGCTACTGTGGCAGAATTGAATGAGAATTCGATTGTGATGGAAGTTAATAGGATTTATTTTTATCGCTGAGGTGCTGGGAAGCAGATGAACCTTTGAGTTCGCATTGGCTCCCAGGCTATGTCAACTTGTCCTCAATAGTCTCACTGCCTTTCCCAGTCTTTCCCTAGACCTTTTTGCCTACAGTGTGACTGTGGGTATATCAATAAGTAGTGAAACACTTTAAGAGATAGGAGGGCAGTAGTTGATGCTGTGGGCCTGATTTCTAGGCTATGGATATCTGGGGGTGGATTTGCTTTTGACTTTCTCTACTATGGTCCCATAAAATGAATTTCCTTCAACAGTTTGGGTGCAAGGTTTGTTATTTTTATCTGACCGTGTGTAACATGCACCGCAGTGCAGACTGTGGGGGTGATTGGGAGATAAAGGCGCATTTCTAATCCAAACACACACACAAATATAGACACAGCCTACATTTCCCTCTTCCCAGCTGCCTTATGAGGAAGAGGAGCTGGCTCAGAGAAGTGATCCTCCCTAAATCAGGAAGACTGGTGTAAACAACAGGTGAAATGGAGAATAGAGACTTTCCCCCCATTTTAAGACATTCAGGAGGAGGCAAAACATTCTTTGTATCAACTCATAATTTCAAATGGTTATCACATAATTTCTGTAGGAGGTTCTGGATGTTGCCTATCTGGTTTAATTTGGATCAAGAGATCACGTGGCTTGTTCTTGTTTCCTGACTAAATGGACTTGATGGTTAGATTCATATTTCTTGAACTGATATTCTTGTTATGACTCTAAGCCGGCTTTCCACAAACACTCCTAAATAATTGATACAAGTTGGCTATTTCCCTGGGAAAATGTATGTCTGAAAATATTTGCAAACCCCAAATTTGTATTAAGATTTAAATTTGAATTGACATTTCCCTGCACAATGTTTGTCCATCTCCATTGCGTTTATAGGCAGAGGTTATGTTTTTGGCAAGTTGACATTTCATATTTTTGCTCTAGTTCATTCTCCAAAAGGAACAAAAATTGGCTCAGATAGCAAATTCAAATGGAGTTTTTCCAAGTGCCTATACTACAAGTTCCCATTCACCATCTGAAAACTGAGCTATGGTCCCTATACTATCGCTGAGCACTCATGATAACAAAACTAGTAAACATTTTTCATGGAGTTAGACTCATCAATCCCAGGTTATCTCTACATGGAGTTCAGACGCAGGGATAAGGAGAGCCAAGAGACACTCTACAATATATTTGTCCCAAAGGAATGGGGAAAATGTACCAATGTCTCTTCTAGCCTTCTAAGAGAATGTTAGAAGAAAATCACTTTTTAAGCTAAACCAAACAGGACAAATCAATAGAAAGAAAATGGTGACTCTAAAACAAGGGAGTAGCACACTAGCTTCAGAACCATTTAAAATCAGATTTCCCCTTGGTAATCAAAGTAATCCTACTGTGCCATACTCCCTTACTTAAAACTGTAGGGAGGGAAAACAAAAAAACCAGAGGGGAATAAAAAGACAAGGAAAAGCCTTTTAGGTCAGCTAGTCTATCCCTTGCTGATCCAGGCATGCTGCTGACAGTATTTTCACAACCATGAGTGCTTTGTCCAGGCTACTTTAACTTCATCGCTAGGGCTTCCATCCACTCTCAGGAGAGATCATTCCATTTATTTGTTATGAGTTGGCCGTATGGATTTTAAGTTTTATTTTTATTTTCATTGACAAACCAAGCAATAAAGATTGGGTTGCCAGGCCCAAACTTCTCCACAGTAGAGACTGGGGTTTTTTTCTAACTGAGAATGGGAAAAAGCTTTCAATGCATAATCACCCCCCCTTCCTGCTCACCATCACGAAACCCTGACTACAGAAGCATCTCATTCATCCCCTGAACTGTAATCCCTAGAGAGCTCAGAAATACTCCATAACCTGAAAACACTTTTTGTTTTGAAGCAGAAGAAATAATGGACTGTTTCCACAGTAGAGAAAATGCAGGGTTTTGTCTTGAATTAGTGTTAGCTTTTACCAGGACATGGGGTTTTATATGTATTTCTGAACTAGACGTGTTATGATCCTGCGTGTGTTCTCTGCCGTGTTGTCTCTATTACTAAGCAGAGTCTGTTTGTCTAGGGGTCCACCTTCCAGTATCAGACAGTTCTGAGTCTGATTCTGATTTGTTTTACACCACTGCTCTAAATCAGGCAGTTGCTATCAGCAGAATGATTGATGCCAGCCTGAAGCAAAGGTGGGTGAGACTGACCTCGTGCACTTTGCATTTCAAGGAGGAATCAAACTTTGCTTCCCAACTTTCACCTTTGGTTATAGGTAAGCAGTATCTAGCTTTGCAAAGGGAAACAGTTGGAGGAAGACTATACGAGGGACAAAATGCAGCTAGATTGTGTTTTGCCTGTGAATTTGCAGGCTGCTGTGCTAGGCATCCAGCTCTTTGTACCAACAGGAGTGCTAATATGATGTATTAAATGTCACACCAGCATCGCTGGGTATGCATATCTCTCCTGTTGTACTGCCTGTTTATGCTTATTCAGCTCTTTGAATAATTTAACACATTTCATACTCCAAATTACCCACAACAGTTTGACGGGGCTGCTGGCAGTTTACTTGAAACACTCAGTGTTAGGTCAAAGTAGGGTCCAAGCATCTGCTAAATAGAAGGACATTTCGTACTTAGCAAATCATAATTAGATGTATTCCTGCACACTTTTCCTTAAAACAATAGGTAAATCCATGCTAATCCCAGTGATAGTATAAAATTAAAGGGCTGTAGTTGACACTGCTGTGTATAGCCCTACATGAGGAAGGATTTGGCTGAAGAAGAATTGTGGAGGCCAAGAGTTGCTGAGGACAGATAAAACTAAGCAAGATAGCACAGCTGTATCAGCATGTCATTCATGCAGTTGGAAAGCAGAGGTACTGATTGCCTTGGTACAGTTAGGCTGGAATTAGGGGTTTGGGAAACTTCACTGACTGAAGTACAACATTCTCCTGGTTGAATAACCAACCTGGAAGCTGAAGCTAAAGGACCTGAAATTGCCAGCTGACTTTGAGAAGGGAAGAAAACCTTCACACTTCTCTCTGTGTTCTAGCGGGGATGTTAACATTTTGAGACAGCAACTTTAACTTCACCAAAGGAAGGAAAGTCCCAGTCTGTGTGTCTGTCTGAACACCAAGCTGGCCACATGCAGCCAGACTTGATGCTGCGTTGGGCCAGCACCTACCTCCTGACTTGACTGGAGATGGGATGCAGATGTTGGATGTCTCATTGAGCACATGGACTGAGCACATAGTGATCTATACTCATCCATTCCCTGCACTGCTAGAACCAGAGTCATAGGGAGTGTCCGTCTCAGCTTTACACCGCAAATTCGCAGTCTTCACCTTTCCCTACAATTAATTAGCTCAGGCCCTTACCCTGAGAACATTTATGCTGTGTGGGTGTAGAAGACAAGTAGAAATTAAGAAAATGAGGCATGGTCCTTGGCTGGACAGCTGTGTCTGGGCATCCTGCTCAGGATTAATGTGAGTGCTGGTCCATAAAGTGCTGCTGTTGTCTGGACTAAATTAGAAGGAGACACAGAGCTAGGACAAAGTATCTGATGTTTTGCATATGTGCCTAGTTGGCATGGAGTGCTGTTTAGCTACTAGTATGATCATCTCTTTGTCTTTTTATTGTAAGGAAGATGCAAAATGAGCATTACTTTCACAATGGTACCTATTTGCCCCTCTTTTAATGGGGCAAGGCTGTGTGATAGTCCACACTGGACCATTCACACTCAAGACACAAGTGGCCCAGCAATAAATCAGTGTAATTGGCATGGTGCTGCTCAAAACAATTTCGGGCTGTAGCTGGCAGGAGATTTGAAACGGCTGACTGTGGGGTGGATGTGGCTCCAAGCCACTCGTGATGCAGCAGGCTGGGGCTGGGAGGAGGACTGATCTCCCCCCCAGCTCTCCATCAGCACCTCTCCACACTCTTCCACTCAGGCAGAAACCAGAGAAGGGGCAGGGCAGCAGAAAGGTGAGTGTTTTCAATTAAGACTTAGAAATCTCAGCCCTCACAGTGCATCCGGCGAGAGGAATCTCTCCCCAGTCCTGCTGCTTGCCCAGGGCCTCGCAAAGGGTACAGTCAGAGGAGATAGTTGCACAGTGACAGCAGGGCTCTGATTGAGTGAACCTCCCAGGTCCAAAGCACCACGCTGCTCTGGAGGATATGCTGAAAATCTTTCTCGGGGATTTGCACATCCTTACAACAACTGGGGGTCTGTAATGAAATGTTTGCTTATCATCCATTTAACCCGCTTCGAAGCGGTCTGAGCCTGCATTGTAACCTCAGGTCAAAACTATTTTGGATAGCTGAAACTCATGATAAACACATGCTTTTGAAGGTTAGAAAGCCATCAGAGGGAGACATCAGATTCGCATCTTTATTATTAAAAGGGGAGAAAATCCAGGAGTGTTCAGAGCAGCAAGTTTTGTATAAAACATGAAAAGCAGATGGGGGGAGGTGGCAGAAGGAAGGAGGAATCTTTTTTGATGGCAAACAACATTGCTTCTGCAGCAAATCCTTTTTCCTTGTAATTTAAGATGGTGCTTGAAATAAGGAGCCAGCTGCACCCGGGGGGAGCAGAGGGCAGTCTGTCCTTTTGGGTGCTTGATTGGCTCTTTCGTGTATACCTGATAATTACTAGGGAGCTGGTAGGAATCCAGTTGTGCTACTTGAACATGCATTGAGCAGCATCGTATTCACAGCAGCCCTCTTTGCTCTGAGATCTCCGAGAGAGGGAAAGAAGCTTGTCACACAGCAAAAGTCTTTACGAATAGTATGTTATGGCCTTACCTAAACTTCAGTATAACTGGACCTTTTAAAGGGCTATGCCTGCCTTGGGGTTTTCAGTTTATTAAGCAAGCTAGATGAAGGCATTTCACTTAGAAAATATGCCTTTATTTCCCAGATCCATATAAAAATCCTGCTTCTCCCTCTGTGATATGGGAGGACTCCCAGAGCATAATCTTGAGTGCAGTCTCATGGACGTGGCTTTTAACAGCATCATCAGAGTCTGGGGCTGATGTGAGATGAGGGGAGATGGGGAAGATGGGGAATCTCTTCACAAGTGCCTGCTCTGAGCTACAGCTCAGAGCTACAACTGCCTGCTTGAGTATTGCACAGGGAAACCAGAAACAATTCATTACAGTTTAAAACAAATCTTGATAGATGTGTGCATATGTGTCTGTATAGATACACACAAAAGCCAAAGTCTCATTCCATAAAATCATAATCCTGTACATTTAAGTCACCTGTCCCTGAACAGTTTTCTGTATAAAGAACAGAGCTCCATGCTGAAACTTTTCCGTTTGTCGCCAGTATCAGCCATATTATTCCCAACCCAACAAACTTTGCACCCTTGCAGAACTTCTGCCTCAGTCCAGTAATTCACAGGTTTACTGCCTCAACAGCCAACTACAGGTGTGATAGCAAAGCGATAGCAAGGGGTTCCTTCAGTTGGAGGACCCCACATTTCCTCTCTTCCCAGGACCTCCATGCTAAATGGGCTCAGTTTCCAAGCGAAAAGATGCTGGTTTTTTGTCTTTTCCCCTAATGGTCAGAGATGGCAAACTCCCTCCGGGATCTGTGCATTCAGCTTTGTTCTTTCTCCCTCCCCTGCTGTCGCCAGTAATTAAAACTGAGCGAAGAAACTGAACATGCTATTTTTTGAATAGATATTTGAAATTTAAAGTGGAAAAAAAAAAAAGTTGTGAAACTTGTCAGATCAATGATTTGACACATATTATTTAGCTGGCTCTAAATATTCTGGAGTGAGAACTTAGTTAACAACTTGTTAACAAAGCATAATTCGGAATAAAACCCAGCTCTCTCTTTGCTAGCTGCATTTGCAATATGGAGTTGGTTCTAATAACTCTCTTATATACTGATGTGGTCCTTTCTACTGCAGTTTCTAAGAGTTTTTGCCACTGTAATGCACAGAACTAGGATGGAAACTAAACACAGAGGCAACATCCCCCAAAGCTTGGTGCTCAGGATAGCGCTGACTTGTTGAGTCACATGCGGGACGCTGGTGTTTGGGAATTCTGGCTTGAGTTCCCCAGATTCTTAGAAAATGGGCTCATCCCATGACCTATTGAAGAGCAATTTCTTTGAGGAGTCAAAAACAAAAGAAAAAAGAAAACTAAAAATATGGTCATTGTCATTTATTTTTCTCATGCCTGCACTGTAGTCTGCCATCTCTGGCCAGATTAATGCGTCTCACTGTCTTTGGGTTTCTTCTAAAGAATACTTTTTAATGAAGGGTCAATGGGCCCTTCATTAAAAGTGCATCCCTTACACCCTCACACCTGCAAACAATGGATTTTTTCACATGAAATGGAAGGGCAAGCACATCCTGCTACCAATTTTGACTCTGTAGAGTGATGTAGCATATAATCCCTGTTCTTTTTCCTGTGATTTGTTAGTGACTGTTGCTAGGTAATGCCTTTTCCAGTAAGCATCAGTGAGCTAATGTGAGGGCTTCAAGAATGTTTCATTATATAATTAAGCCCTTGGTGGTGCTGAGTTCTGCTTTACAAAAGTCTCATATCTTTTTCATGTAAGCAAAAAAGTTGTTATGGCATTACACGTGGGGGCACAAAAACCACCTTTGAAGCCAATGTAGCTTCTTGTTAACATTACTGTGTTCTGCTTTCTTTTATTATTACACACAGCTATCAGCCACCTGTCACAGTGGCATCCAGCTAGACTGTATGTTGTTTAAATAAATAACATGACAAATACATGGAATATGTGCCCCACTGGAAGTATCACTAGATCCCAGGTATCTCCCTGGACTCCATACTCCATTAAACAAATGTGGTCCCTTTGTTCTGACATCTGGACACTTAGTCTAACTGTGACCTTTGCTTCCCAGGGACGGGACTGAGATACAGAAGAGCTACTTCAAGAGGATGTGACTGGCTATACCGAAGGTGAGAGTGGAGATTTTCTCCATCATCGTCAGACACATGAGCCTCAAGGGTAAGATGAAGAAAGGGGTGGAAGACATGCAAGTGAGAAGATGAAAACACAAAATAAAAACAAAGTATAATGTTAAGAGTTTGCATTTTGTCAGGTTTCACACTAAATTTCAAGATTGGTAACTTACATTAGAGGGAGAATACTTGGACATCACAGCATGCAGGACTGCGATGCATAAAGTAACCTTGATGTAAATTTGCTTAGCATCAAGGATGCCTAACAAATAACAAGAAAAAAACCCTTTACAAGGCAGCTTTGATTGGCCCTGGCACTGTGTGTGAAAGTCTAGCTTAGTTCTAAGACTGTCAGGGTAAGTGAAAGAAGAGCCTTTGTAATTTTTGTCTTTCTTACAATTATGTCACTCAGTCCCGTAGCCTTCATTCTGCCTGTGCAATTTGTAAGAGACGACAAGTCATTCAAAGTACCTCTGTTTACAGAGAGTCTCAGTAATAGAACACCACGGTCGGGCAGATTCCATGAACTGCAGACCCTGTGTTGACAGATGGGGTTTGTGACTGATTGTTTGATGGGCGTTGTGGGTGAGGCTATATGGGAATAGTGGGAGAAGAACAGGGCACTGGGGTTTTTGAGCTCCAAGGTCATGTCGGTTACCAGTGAGAACAGCTTCTAGTGTTTTCTCTGTTACATTGTTATCTTGGAACTGGTGATGAAGTTTTAATTGGGGAAGGGCAAGGAGGATCCTGCTCTCATCCTACACAGCTATACGGATGCTGCTGCTACCAGCAGCTTGGGGCAGGGTTTCAGGAGCTGTTTGCTTCCCACCAGGCATGAGCCAGCAGAAAGGGAAGACAAATAAGACAGGCATTGCTGAGGAGTATCTCCTGTAGATAATGCAGATTTGGTGAGAAGAGCCAAAATGATATGTCTGAAGTTAGAAATGCCTTGCACAGAATGGATGTGGCATAGGCAGCAGTACAAGTCCTCCTGTGCACTGTTATTACAGCTAACCCAATTCAGCCTATTTCTATGGCTTGGTAAATTTTAAGACCCTCTGCTGGAGCCATATACTATGATGCTGGTGATTAAATGCAATTCATTTCCATTCTGTAACAAAACAACAACAACAACAACAAAACCCAAACCACAAGAAAACAAAGCAAAACCTCCATGCTCCATTACGTGAAAGCCACTCTAGCAATTAGCTAATACCAGTTATCTTCTTGCTATGCAAACTTCCCAGTACTGCAAAACATAGTTTTGGTATTGGAATGCTAACAATTATTTATTAGGGGCATCAAAGCATTCATGATCGTAGTTATAGGATCCCTTGTGTTTGAGGACTGTAAAAACAAAGAACAAAAGAAGAGTTTCCAACTAACATGCTCACAAAGTAACTACAAGGCAATTGGCAACAGATGAATACTGACAGAGGTAAAGTAGTATGCTGGGAATGATTATAGAAGAGCTGTCAGCATGAAAGGAAGTGTTCATGAAATACCTTTAATCTAGCCACCGGTGATTATTCTTTTTCTGGGCAATCAACTCTATTCTCTCCCCCCCACCCAACATCTTACAGGATGTAGCAAGCATGCATTCAAAGGTGCTGTGCTCTTGCAGGAGACCAGCCTCCCTTCTTGTCTCCATCAGGTGAGAGACAGAGATTTTCAAACCTGTTAAAAGTCAGACTGAAGCAAGGGATAGATCCCCAGGATCCTGGCCCTGGGTTTCTCACCCTGAAGCGGAAGACAACGCTGTCATTCATAACAGCAAGTTCCCATTCACAGTTATTTGTCATGTTAATTACTAAAGACAAAATTCTCCTTCATCTTAATCCTGCGGGTCAAAGCGGAGAAGTTTAGCACTTCAGAACATCAAACTTCGCTTTCATCTGCGTGCAGGACATCATTCTGAAATTCCTTTTGATCAATTAGAAAAAAAGGGAAGAAGACAATTTGAAAGTTTGCTAGTGGCTGGGGTTGTCATCTCTTTGTTAAAATCAAGGGAAAAGGAGCCTCTCTAGTCATAGCCGTTGGCTGAGGGTGTCCATAACGTCCCAACAAGAGCAGGTAGAGCTGAGTAAGAGCCATGAACAAATATTGACAACCGCTTCCCCCTATAGTCATGCAAGACCCTCGTCACGTCATTCTCACTTCATTAATTTAAATCCAAGTTGTTAGCTCAATTAGGTCCCTGTGTATTGTCTATAGGAAATACCCCTGGCTCAAACCCCTACATTTTTCACGGAAAGTGGATGCTTATCATGACTGTAATTTACTGCACAGTGTACCTACGCGCTCCCACATTAGCTGTAATCTCTGTCGTGCTCACGCCAACATTCCAGCAGTATTTGGCATTTCACGAACGCAGTATTTATCACTGATGTTCATACAAAGTTGCAAACCCTAACAAGGCTTATCAGCTTTTACAAACCATCTCTGTCCACTGGAGTGTGACATGCTGAGTATAATTCCACTCCCTGTGCACTCATCAGATGTGAAGGAGGAAAGGGGGGGCTTCAAAGCAGTGTTTCGTATCACTTTAAATGAATCGTGAAATCAAATGTCCATATAGCCACTAAGTTCCTGCAGGTGAGATGTAACCTGCAAGCTGAGCACTTCAAGCAGCCCCTCAGTCAAATAAAATCTTCTCATCATTACTGATGTGGTAATTATGCCCTGGAAAAGAGCAGTGCATTGGTTGTGCAAGGGGAGAGAGACTTGGAGCTCAGTTCCAGAAGTCACACCAGTGCAGACCAGGTCAGTCAGCCTCGGTTTACCTACTGTCAAGAGAGAAATCACCAGTTACTGGATTTATTTCAGAGACATATCAGAAAATATAATTAAATATGTAAGTGTATAAATGTTTGCCTCTGAAGTTTTAAAATATTGTGGTATTTGTACCAAGAACTTGGTAACCTGATTTTCTGCTGGTCCAACCCTATATCTAGGGCAAGAGCAGAGACGAGAAAGCTTGTGAAGGGGCTTGCAGTACCTGTATTTTTGTGTGTCTACATGCCTCTGGGTATATAACACCCCATCACCACCCCTTTCCTGCTTGTCAGGCACAAGTGTGACACACTGATGTGGGTGGAATTTGATTGAGAAATGAGCTACTGTTTGTATTGTCATCACAGAGCTCTCTAAAAGCATGAAGTCAGAGTCTGAAAAAAATCAGGATGTTAAAAATGAATGCTATTTCTTTTCCCTTTTCTGCTCTGTTTTTTGGTTCACGTCACTTGTGTAAGGTGGTGTTGGGATTGTTGGCATGAGTAGAAGTCAGAAACACCTCTTTGATAACAAGATCTCACAAATGCTTATTCTCTCTCTCTCATTTAATTCCATGATATCAGGAGTCAGGCTGATAAGTTTAATGTCTTGAGGTAATTCCTTAATTATTGTGTAGGCTTTCATAGTTCCATTGACTTCAGCTGAGATGTTACAACAACTGAAGGTATATGCCCTAATATTTGCGATTTAAAAGAATAAGATCAGCTACAGTTTGTGTACAGAGCACAGCAATAAATACCCTGCCAGAGAAACGTTTGTAATGGCTGAAGAATGGAATGGGAGATCTTAGGTACGAAATTGAAAATAATCTATCAATTACATTTAAAAATCCAGTGTTTAAATAGGTTTGTGTGTGTAGTTGCACAGCTGTAAATGCATTCCTTTGCTAGTAAGTGCTTTAGAAATGTTGGTGTGCCCATTTAATTGCCACCACCACATTTCCCTGCTATATTCACCCTGCCCAGAGCAGTCTTTGTCACTAAGGCGGCACAGCCCCAGCATGACTCCTTCAGCTGGCCACGGGAGTCCCACTCTGCAGTTAAATCAGATACAGGCACACTTACAGGTAGCATTTTCTTTGCCTGTTTTTCATCACCCTTTATACTGTTTGCACCCATAGACCATGGTAAAATTTTCCATGGTCGCAGTTTGAGCTGCTTCAGTAAATCTTGTTCATGAAAAGGGAACACTTGTTGCTTCTTTTCACCCTTTCCAGGATCCTTTTTGGTGAGGTTTTTGCAGCTAGTGGAATCCAAGGCACAGGCGTTGTGACCTGGAGCACAGGAGCAAGTTCCCTGCCTGCCTTTGTGAACTGACTCATGCTCTAACCTTGATCAGGTCACTCGGGTGGTGGTGGTGTTCTCTGTATCTCGGAATTTAAAATGCATATTTCGTTCTCCTCACAATTCTCACATTGTAAACATCTTTCTGGCTCTAGCGACAATCTGTATCGTTTTAGATATACATTATCCTGTACAAAAATACCCACCCACACCCCATACTCTGAAAAAATCACAGTAGCCGAAACTCCAAATTTAGACGGAAATATGTAGAGCTGTGTAGACAAGAGGACATCTCTCCAAATGTGAGTCGATAGCCTTTTTCTCTCAAAACAGTTTGGCTTATCAGAAATTCTTAGTCTTCAAGTTTACAACTCAGTCTCCAACTGGGAGCTGCTGGACCACCCAGCAGCCAGAACTGGGACACATTCTTCTGCAGTATATTTGCTTTGCCAAGAGAGAGGATGGTTTCATTGCAAATGTCAGCTGCAGGCTGATGCCTCATCCTTCTCAATCCTGTCCCATTCCTTACATCCTCCCTGCCCTTTCGCCATAGCTGGTTTTTGCATTACGTCTGTCACTGTCTCCTTGCTGCCTCACCTCTAGCACCTAGGAAGAAAAGGAAGCAAGAACAGACAAAACAGTCTTCCTACTGCATTTTAGCCTGGCTATGCAAATCTTTGTAGCAGCTAAAACCAGCAGTCATAAGGATATTCCTGCTTTAGCCCTGTAATCCTGGACTGGAAAGAGTCCTGAACTACCCACTTGTCATCAGATCCTCTGCTTCTCTGCCAATAGGTTGGTGGTGGCATTGAAGGGCACCTGATGTTTCTTCGGACTTGGACATTCATGGCTCACTGTGAGGAACAGATTATGGAGCTTAAGGTTCTTCACTAAGAAG
>JANHGB010060224.1:0-10805 GCA_026283785.1 Coracopsis vasa
TCGTCCACTAAGTCTTGCTGGCATACGGCGGACCCGCCGGCCCGGCGGGCGGCGGCTGCGCGGAGCGGGGCGGGATGGAGCCGCGGGATGGAGCAGCGGAGCGCGGGCGCTGCAGGAGCCGGTGAGCATCCGCCTGCGACCCGAGTGCGAGCAGGGCAGAGCGCGGAGCCCGTGGGGGGAGAAGGGCAAGAGGCAGCCCGGGGGCGCTGGGACGGGAGGAGCAGGGCTCTGGGTGTCACCGAGCGGCTGCTGCGAGAGGCAGCCCCGCACCCAGAGCTGCGGGTGAGCCCTGAGAGAGAACGGGGAGCGGGGACCGGCGCCGCCGGCGGCAGCGCCCGCAGCACTCGAGGCTGGCGGTAAATCCGCAGCAGTTGTGCTTGAGGGTCCCGGGGCTTTGGGGCAGCCCCGCTCAGGATCTCAAACAACTGCGGCATCCTCCTACCGGCCAGGCTGCAGGGACCAAGGTAACGAGTCTGGTCCCCAGCAGGAAAACGCAGACAGAACCTGGCAGGGACTTGGAAACTCCGGGTAGCCTTCAGGCCTCCCGGGAGACGCTCTCGGTGAAGGAAGCACGGCCATCCTGCCCCAAAAAGTTGTTACTCTATTGCATCTCATCCCTTCTTCTGCCCCCCCACCTCGCACCGCTTTGTTGAGGGAAATCTACAGCGGGGTGTCCTTAAACAACACACCAGGTATCGTCCCACAGAGCAAACCTGGGAAAACAGGTAAATTACACGACTGGAACAAATCCTGCATTCAAATCGGAGATGCCAGGAATCATTGTCTAAGGGACCGAAATATTTTGTCAGTCCCATTTTCTGAGCAACTTTTACTAAGTAGTTGCAACTGTAAAACACAAAATCTGTTCCACGGACCCCAATAGCAGGAAATCGCCTCTCCTTGTAAAGAAGACACAGTCTAACCCTAAGCGACACCTGTCTTCGGATCTCCTTGTAAAATGAGTCACTGCAAAACCACTTTCATCACAAACCTGTTTCTGTTCGTGCTTCCAGAGGATGAACTTTCCATTTTACAGGAAACACCCTGACCCCTGCACTCCTCCCACGCCCCAAAGGCCTGTGGGGCTGTTCCTGCTGCAATGGGGGTCGCAAAGCTGCCATGGCACCCCAGTGCCATCCTGCTCCCGTTTGTGTCACAGTGGGTGCCCCAGTGGGCTTGGACCCGCTGAGGTATCATTGTAAACCACGCCGAGTCCCAGTGATAAATGCTCCCAGTTGTCTCATCCATCCCAAGTATTTTTGTCACCTGCACAGCCAATGCTTCTGCAACCCAGTTTGTCCTTTCTGTTCTTTATGCAATACTTTGAATTATTTGTAACCCATACTTCCTAAGGCCTGGATCAGGATCTCCTACTTGCAGATACATAACTTTTTAGTATCTGATGGCAGTAACCTAACACCCATTTACTAGTTGTTAACACTTGCAGTTTTTTCTATTTCCTCCCTTGTCTTTTAAAGCAGATAACACAGATTTCTGTATTACTTTAAAACTTTACAGCTACTTTCAGAAGAATGTTTTATTTTCAGAAGAATAATATTTACATTTTCCTGAGCACATCTTCAATTCTGAGTGATGCCAGGAAGACACTCCTGTATAAAAGCAGGAACAACTTCTTCCACAGGTACCTAACAAATTAAAACTGGAATTAAAAAGTTACAGGGCAGGAACTACGTATTAACTGGGTTTGCTGTGCTCGAGCTACTATTACTTTACTCTCAACTGGAACTAGCAGTGATGTGCACAAGAAAGGATCCTACTATCCACACAGTCCCTTCTTGTTCAATGCCTGTTTGCTCCCCATCACAAGAAAGGCACCCTGGGCATTCACACCAGCCTAAGGAGTACATACTCTGTAGTAGTTCAAACAGTAATTAAACATCAGCTCCCACCAAGCACTTTACATCTCTTTTCCAGGTAACCGGGTCTGTTGCCTAAGCCCCATTTCTTTCAGAAGTAATTTCATGGACATCAGATCCCAAGCATTCCTGAATAATTTATGGGCTAGAGGGTAACAAATCTTTTTCATGAATATCTGTAACCTCCTACTAATAAATAATTAACTCTGCTCATTAACAGTACTAAGAAAAAAAAACAGGCATTAAATTTCACAACATGGGATTTCTTTTTCAGCTTTTCACTCAGCCTCTTTATGTATTTCGGGAATGTTAAGATGTGATATTGTATCAGTGTTACAATACTAAGAAACTCCAACTAATAACATGACCAATAAAATTTATTAAACATTGTATTTACAACTATTTACATATCCTTCCATAGATTAATATTAAAATAGACAATATACAATTTAAGAATTTTCATTCAAAGGCATTTTGTTGGAAAAAATAGGCTCTATTACGAGACCACCATATAAGAGCAAAACTTTTTTGTTTGCATTACACAAAAATATTTTCAGTTTAGTAAGTCATAGTATGGCATCACAACAGCAGACTAATATGAAATATGACTTTGTAGATATTACAGTTGTTAAGGTATTAGTTACTGGAGTAAAGGGGTTAGGAGTTCTGTGAAGCATGCAGTACAGTTCGGTTTCAGTTATTTTACAGTTATGGTGATGGAACAAGCAGCTAAATCAAATACATGCCATACAAAAGAAAAGAACTGCCAACCAGGAACACGCTACACTTAATAAAAAGTACAACTTTGGTCCAATAAAACATTAGACAAAAACCAGTTTTACAATTAAAAGTTCTATTTTATACAGGTTTGAACATTAATTACAAGACTATTTACATTTGCACAATATGTATAAAATAAATTATTTAAAAAGGAAGACAATATTACATCTTTTTTTTTTTTTTCCCCAAAAAGAAAGCTGTACAACAATTTACAAAATATAATAAGATAATAGACTATTTTCCTCCAAGTTTTATGTTTTCTTCCACAGGCTTTTTTGTCATTTTTCTGTGGGAGTTCAACTGTAACTGCAGTTTCATAACACAAAGCTGTACAGCAGATTTTAAGTATCATTTGGTTTTTGGCGGCTGTTTTAGTTGTTAACAGCTTCCAGCGCTGTTAACTCACCATGTTTCGTCATCTTTTTCAGCAATAAGCTCTAAAGCTACAGGCAATTTTAAAACACAGATAATGCAGTTACTGGGAAACTGACTTGTTTGAACAAGAGGCTGTGCCACACTTCTCTGAAGGAACACCCAAGTTATTGAGAAAGGTAGTATTCCACAGAATTAAGTGCTCTGTCTTAAAAAAAAATCCCCAAAGATTTGTGTATCACTGCACCTCAATCCCTAGTTGTCCCAGGGAAAGAGTGACCAGAAGATACTAGTTGTCATATTGGTGCCAACTCAAAGTCATCATTAACTTCAACAAGAGGAACATAAAACTCCTGAATGTCATAAATGCTGACAGATTTGTACGTAGCAGGATCGAGTTCCTGTAGTTTAAGCTGCCACTCCAGTCTCTGTACCGCGTTTAAAGCTGCTGCTTCGTGCTGCTGCCTCATCAAAAGGCATGTCTGTTTTAAAATTGAGAAAGAAGTTATTCCAATATATGAAAAAAATACTGCAACAAGTTTGAAATTAGAAGGAGTATCTAAAAGCCTCTCTGGTGGCAGTGAGTAATTTTCCCCACGAAGTATTCAGAAATTTGCAGATTATTCCATTACACCATGCAGCAAGAAAGGTTTGGTTTTTATACAGCTACACCCTCCTTTATGTTACCCTTAAAACCTCTACAATAGCCTATGATATTGCATGCAAATCTACTATTTATTCATCTTGTCTTCATAGTCACTTTAGAGTTGTTGGGGGGTTTTTGTTGTGCTTGTTTCTTATTTTTAAAGTGGAAAGACAAAAAAGCATACCTTTAATTTTTCAAACTTATCATCAACGTCCTGTAACCATGACATAAACTGTCTGCCATTAAATCGATCCCTTACCGATGTTTTGCTGTCATCAGCCTGCAAAAAATTATTCAAAGTGTAAGTTATTTGATGAATGACTCTTAAACAGACTTTAAAACATGAAACTTACTCTGTGGGATCTTCCTAAACAATGCTTCAGATGGAAAAATAAACTTAAAGTATAGAGGTACATATGAGCATAAATGTTGACCACCACTTTCGCTGTGCGTCAGCTGCTCGCTAAAGATGGGTATTTTCAGATTCCCACAATCTATTTACTGTACTCTGTTTTTGAAATTTAGAGTAGGAGGCTTAAAGATTTATGCCTTAAAGTCTTAATCAGTACAAGGCAGATTCTTCCATAAAATCGCTATCTCTTTGTTGTTTTAAAAATTCAGTCACAAATTATAATAATATTTCCTCAGGGAAAAGCAAAAACATTTATAAAGGAAAACTTTAGCAGCCTGACTTAACTGGGTACACAAGTGTTCAAAAGCTATAATAAAGAATATTTTCCCATCAAAATCCCCAAAGGAGGTTAAAAAAAGAGAGCAGACATATTATGTCCTGTGAATTATTATTTTTTTAAAGCTTTTTTAATAAGAATCTGGAGTGTCACATCTGCCCATTGTGAGAAAGCAGATACTCTACAGATAGTCCTAAAGCCAGACTATGCCAATGTAACATTTAAATAATAACCACTAAATAGAACAAGCTGCTATTACTTTTCAGGGGGTGGGGGAAATAAAACAAGACATTGCAGGAACTTGTACATTGTAGCAATGGGCAAGAACAGGAGAAAAAAAAAACCTGCAATGACAGAAATTTCTAGAAAATAGCTAAGATTTCAGGTATCAAGGACAGCTGCACAGGTTGGTTGTAGAAAGAGCCCTCAACACCACTTATCTGGTAACCCTGGATCATAGCATAGGCATTCAGGTGAGCTGTGACCAGCTAACAGTCTAGCCACCAGAAACTTGGGTTGTTTTCCCTCCCCCATCTTTGCTCTGGCCCATCTTGAGTGCCAAGTATGGTTTGCAAGGTCTGCCCAACACATGCAGCCATAAAGACAAGCCTCCAGAAACCCCATAAAACCAGCTCTGAGGTGGTCATTTTCCTGCAAAATAAACCAGATCTTTGATCAAAAAATCTTTCCCAGCTATTTGCTCACACACTTGAAAAATTCATGTTTCTCCATTGTAGAACAAAACTAAGAGTTGTTAGCAGGATAAAAGTTAAGCGGGAGAACATACTACAGGATAATGGTTTCTTATGCATCTACATTCTTCCCACGAAGCAAATTTAAATCAAAGCATTAAGTTGATAATTTAAAACACTGACTTCAATTATAATTTAAAAATATATTTAATTCTTTGCTGAATGTTATGTGCCGTATTATAATTTTATAAGAAAAGTTAACACAGACTGAACCACAAAGCTGTTAAGGTAGCCAGGGGGAAGGAGAGGCATTTTACTACTACTTTTACTACCTCAATGGTCAAAAAAAGCTGCAGCACCTGGGGCAGAGGGAGAGGTAGGAACCACAACTGCTCCCCCAGTAAAGATTCCTTTTGTTTCACAAAATTCAAATGTAGAATCAGCTTATTTAAAATCAGTTGTAAAATGTTAACTATAAAACGCAGTTATGTGCATAAAAATCCGATGTACCTCAAATTTCTAAATTGGGGCAGAAAAAAGCCAAGCACATTCTGAACTTCAGAACTAACAATGACGGCATGCGGATTGTTAATGGAAGGGAAAAATCTATTTTTTGCCCTAACAGATGTACTAAGGAAATAAGGATTTAAAAGTTTGTTGGTATAAAGCAGTATAAAGCTTAAAATGGAAGAACAATACACTCCCCATAAACTGCTATCTCTTGCTGAATCACCTAGTTGTGCATAGCTCTAGTTCTTTAAAGATGGGGAAAAAATATAGTAGCAGACTGAGGAAACACTGGAAGCCATAATAATTCTATAAAGGGCTCTGGAACTAAAGTGGAATTTCACATATGTTGGAAATGTAGGTGTTTCATTTTAAAATGCCCAACATCCAATGCATCAACACTTTTATTACATCCAAATCATCAAATTTTTTCCTTCCATTATATGTTCCTTACAGTCACCAAAACAGGTGCTGAATGCTGTTTTCGTTTTTTGCTAGTTAGCAGACTTGTTCACAAAATACTGATATACAGATATACAAAATACACAAAATCCATGGTGTAATTTCAAGACCATGAAATTACATTCTCTTAGAGATACAGCTGCAGCAAATCCCTGAGTGGTAGTCCATGAAAACTATGCAGATTATAAAGTATATTGCTCATTTTATGTTTTAACCAGGACTAAGTACCAACACTGGACACATAAATAACATGGTGCATTTAAATAATATGGAGTTTGAGGTGATTTTAAAGAAATAGCATTGGATATTTCACTGCTGGTCATCTGTTTTTTTACGGCACAGTTGTAATGGCTGCCTTAGCGAGAGGAGAAAAATAGAATGTGAATATCTCTACAAATCATTTCCAAATTTCACAAACCAATCTCATCACTTCACACACTACTACGTTCTGAATCTCTGGACTACTGACAAAAATGATCTTACATTCTGCAAATATTTTTTGTTGTTGTTGAAGTTATATTTGTAAGCTTCCAAAATATGTTCTGTTTATGACTGATTTAATAAAAATCAGCAGAAAAATGTTCTCATTTTATCCTTTTCATAATTTCTGGAGGTGAAAGAAAACCAGACATGGTGCAAACCAGAAAAACAGTGTACATATACCCATATCCTCTTGTTACTGAATACCCAAATGAAGCCTAATCAAAGGAGCAGTCTATGCTGCGCAAAATCTTAGTTCCAGGCAACTCAATGACAACTTCAGTAAGGGAACAGAATTCTCTCCAAACACTCCTTTTGACCTTTTTGTTTGAAATTCTGAAGTACATTCTTTACCTGAGCATCCGGAGGCACATTATAAACCTCGGCATCCAGCAGAACAGTGCAGGCACTGAATGGTAGTGTTTGATTATTTAGTGTTCTTGCTGCTCGATGATGAACACGTAGAACTTCTTGCTCGTTAGAAACTATAAGCTTTTCCTAATTGGAAAGACATCACCATATAAGTATACATTTGGTAAATTAAGCATTTCAGCTGGATTCATTAAAATTCCCATTCATTTGAACACTTCTTTTTAGGGTTTATACTTTTGAACAGTGTGAGAAATGGACCGGTGGAGGGAGGAGCAGTTGTTTATCTGATCAAATCCAAAATTTCAACTTAATGATGCAAAGAGTGTTCCCTGCATGTCAGAACAGAAAATACCTTCTCTTCCACCACCACTGCTGGCTGCATGTCAGGCCCAGATTTTCCACTCAGTATCACTGAGGCAAGTTCTAGTTAATGAAGAAGGTGAAAGATGAAAGGTATGAGGAGCATAGGGTTGGGATATAGGTTTGTGAGTCTCGACTGAATTAAGATTTTTGTCACATGCTTGTTGTACCAGGCAAAATGGCCAAACACACTGAAGCAGAAATATAATTTGTAGGAGAATTTAATTTTATTAAAAAAAACCCCAACAACAACAAAACAAAACAAAACAACCCCATGCAGAAACTCCATAAATTCATAGCTGGACAAAGATTTTTTCCTGAACCGATACAAGAAAATACAGCTTACTTGGCCAAACTTGACTTACAGTTGTATAAAGTAGATCTGATTTGAAGGACAGTCTGTTTGAGCAAACTAACTAGAAATATGCAGAATTTTAAAAGACATAAATTAATGTACATTGTGTGTTTACTGCTCTGCAACACAATGGCTCTGATTTTTATCAGAAGAAAAGAAGGTGGATTACAGAAAGCTTGGAAAACAGAAAAAGCAGCATCTTTCCTTTGGTTACAATTAATTTCTTTTCAGTCAGAACTTGAACCATGTTTACATTCTTTGTGCTTCTTGTTTTATACCTAGCTTTACACTGAAATGCCAAATTCAAACAAAACCCCTCCCCAATGTGGTTTGTTAAGCCACAATGAAATCAACTTAACCAAAAAAGTACCACATCTGGTTTTAATGAGCCTGCTGCTTGTATAACCCTGTGGAAGTATTTAAGATACATTAGAGGTGAGAAAGTGGTCCTGTCTATATTCACAAGCAATCTGCCTCGCAATACTGACAAGACATCTAAAGCTAGCTGCCAAAGAGAAAGGTTTGGGCACCATAAAAATAAAAAATACTGTTAAACCAGGAATATTTTCTCAATATCTGAGTTCACATTTTGTCAAGCCTATGGACGCAGTTCTAACATAATTTTAGGCCGTTTTTGCAAGCAGAATATTGCAAGTAATGTTTTAGTCTTAAAGCCACATATGTCTACTACCAATATAGAATTTACTCTTGCTTCAATTCATTTAACTCAGTTACTTTGGCTCAGAGTCTACAACCATTATAAGCTTTCAAAACTAGAATCTGAAGCTTTCTTCCCACTTCCCACTGCCTCTGGGAAAAATCTGGGCCACATCTTAGAGCAATTAAAGGAAAAAGCTGCTATCTTATTAGCTTAAGTATTCTACTAAGCCATTTTTTTTATTTACAAGTCTCTCCAACCCATAAATTTGGATAGAAGGCAGATTACTTCTAAAGTAATGTCAAACTCAGCAAATGTCCATTGAAAAATGAAACCCCCTAAAGCTCAAAGTTGGGAAATACAAAAATAAATTACTTTAGCCTTACCCTTTCAATACTGTGCTGCAAACGTAGTTTCATCCTTACAACCTCCTGTTGTTTAAATAGTTCCTTAAGCGGGTCTGACAGTGAGGGAGGTGGGGTAATCTGTGGAAAAAGTGTTAATATACAATATAGTGAATATTTAACACATGTTTTTATGTTTTTATGCATTTAACATATGTTTAATACTGCTTATATGATTTGAGCTTTTATTTTTAAAAAGCAAAACAACCATAAGCAAGGTATTTTTTTGAAAATATGAATTTTGTACATTCCACTTAATTATACGGCTTCGGCCCATTTGCAATAAAAGGTTTAAAGGATTCTTTACCATAAAGTTAATAAAGCTGACTGAAATGGCATTTCAAACTGTTTACTGCTTTTAACCAGTCATTGTCAGCATGCCATAGCTGTTCTTTAAAAGGGCTATACATTAGAACATAGTAAAAATACAGCTTGCTTTCAATTTTAAAGACTCTTTCAAGCACAACTGTTCATTTTGAGAAGTTAAAAGCTGCCTAACCAAATACAAGAGCATATAGATGGCATAAAAGATAATCAACCATCTTCCTAATCTTACAATGATGCAGAACACAGGCAAGCACAAAAAACCCATTACAGCCCAGGCAGTGGCTTGGAAAGTGTTTCCTCCTGTCAGTTATTCAAATAAGGTTTTTTTAAAGGCCTATGCCTAAAAAAAAAAGATTACAAAAAATAAAAATCACATACTGAGTGAGCTATCAACGCTATTACTGATGGGCTATACTCCAAACATTTTGCATGTCTAGTCAATTAAAGTATTACTGTATGGTATTGCTGTCCAGACTGAGCTGTATGATAAAAACTGTAAGGGCACCTGGAGCCCTCATGGCAACTGCAGAAACCAGAAGTTTCTTGAGAAGTAACTAATAAACATCTTGAGAGTTTTAACACTCCATGCAAAGTTTACTTTTCTCTATGCAAGTTCTGCCTGACAGTTCAGCATGGTTTTTAACAACTGCTAGATGTAAGAACATTGGTATTGCTTTGGAAAGACTGATGAAAACTAAATAAAATGCTGCTTACCACCACTGATGCTCAGAAACCACAGTTGAAATATATACCTACAGGTGTTTACACTCCACCTTGTACCTCACACAAAACACAAAGACATAAATCATTCTACTCAATAATATGTATCCTGCAACTATCAAGAAATACTAAATCCGTTATGAAAATATGAACACACTGCATTATTAGTACCAATCTTGCCCCATGCACTCCAATAACAAAGTGATTTACCTACCAAAAGTTGTTCAATTATTGTTATCTTGGAAAGTTATTTCAGGACAAGCTTTTCCCCCACTGGAAGTTAGCCAATATCTTTGAAGTTAAAGAACATACTGAATAACTAATTGTGGTTCATTCCTTAAGTTACTATTTGGTATAAAATGACATTCAACTCCTTCACTTTTCAAACTACTAAACAAGATACACTTCACTTCTCCCAACAAAACAGTTTGGCTTACAAACCAGTGAGTAATGCTTATGGCACATGCCATTTGGTACAAGTCATCAGTACTAAAACCAAACAAACACAGTAACAACAAAAAAAAACCAAAACAAATCACAAACATCTACTGGAAGAATCAGTCTTAATCATAACTGATAGCAATGTGTTTAAGTTTAGCTTGAGAGATACTGCAGTCTAGTTTTGCCTGGAAAGTTTGGATTCACAGCACAGTGCAACAATGCTGTCATAGTCTTTCAATAAAACAAGACACTTGTAACAACACCAAGCTTTTACCTAATTACTTTTACTAAAGCCCAAAGATCTCTCAAAAATCCCAGTGCTTTTGCTGAGAGGGAAGCTCACCACATAAGCAGCAAGATAAACAACCTGTCTATAAACAGGATTCGAGTTTATGCATCCAAGTTATTCAGAAATGAAGCTCCCCCTGCCGGCCAGAGGCACTGCGTTTGGACAAGGGAAGCAAACTTTCTGGCCTCGATGGAAAATGAAGTTAGAGGTTTCAAGGCAAGAACAGCCAGAGAAGCCTCTTGGATCTTCTAGTCAAAGAGACAGTTATTAAAGAGACTGCAAAAAACGCGTAGGGAAAATACAAACATGTATGTTGAACTTGAAAGAACAGAGCATGAAGCTGAATGCCACAAGGAAAAGTTGACCTCAGTTTT
>JANHGB010060229.1:4099-22038 GCA_026283785.1 Coracopsis vasa
TTACAAAGTTATAGAATCTGTTAAATTTTCTTAAATGTCAAAATTTAAACCTGCACTCCATATTTATGAGCAGTTTACCCCTCCAGGGGTGAGTATGAGACTGCCAGCCTCCAGGTCAAGAGCACTCGGAGAAGGAGAGAATAGGGAAAAGTCAGCTAAGATTTGGGCAGAACATCCAAGACAGGAGCACGACAGGATGAAAGGGAAGAATCATTGAATCCAGAGGAGCACAAACATCAATGGGGAGATGAACAGTGATCAAACTGCAAAAATTCATACAGGGAAGCAAGTAGGAAAGAAGGGAGCATACAAGATGAGCACTGGAGAAGTACAAAACACAGACATGGTAAGGGGCAAATTACACAGCAATACTTGCTTATAGCATCTCTATAGAAGAGCAGCTTTCAGTAGAGACCCATGAGTGTGTAGACACAGGTATGAAGAGAAGGTTAGCAAGCTGATGTACATGTTATGAAAGATTAAGGAAAAGGACGCATTCAAGTACAACCCAATTCATCTAAACTCTTCTGCCAGGCTGGTAATTAAACTCAGGCTTGTTCCTGAACTTGGCTCTGCAGTAGGACATTAGTACAAAGCTTTGCAAAACATCTGACCAGAATCAGACAGCCTGTCAACAGGCTTAATCAGAAGAAACTGTATGTTTTCAAGCCTTTAGAACTAATTTCTGCCACCACAGTGCCCTACTTTATATGCATTCAAACCTTTACAAGTAATTTCTGTCACTGCAGTGCCCTAAATCTCACTGCAGTTTTCTGTGGTTAGATACTCAGGTAGAGCACCAATGGCAAAGCAGCTTGGCTTCTCTATTCCACAATTTTTGGTGCAATGGACACAAAAATGACTTTTCAGAGGGTGACATACGGTTTGCCAGACAGCACTTCCGGTGAGCAGTATTCAATTGTCCCACAGAAGGTATAAAACAATTTGCTGGGTTCCAGGTAGGCAGCTGAACCAAAGTCCACCAATTTAATTGTGAAATCTTCAGCAATGACAATGTTTTCATCCTTGATATCTCTGTGAAGGATGTTTCTACAGTGAAGATACCCAACAGCTGATACAAGCTGAAAGAGGAGGAAAGAACTAGGTGTTACTACACCGAGGTGTCCTTCTGGATAATCCGTGTGGCATCACTCAGTTTCAATAGCCATGTTTTGGCTTTTTTATATATATATATAAACAAGACACAGATCCTAATTTTGGTAACGGAAAACAAACTCAGGCATGTCTGTCAGCTTTGCTGCAGTAGAGTGTCTATCTTGGGAGAGACTTATAATAGCCTTTGCTTGCTTTCCTCCCACAAATGTGCAGGAAGATGGCATATGTGCTTGTTTTTTTGGTTAGAAGCATCAGAGCTTACTGTTACATTCCTGCAGGTTACTCTATTTTTATCCCAGCTTCATTCGGAGGGTCCTTTGATTTATCCAGAAGGATATTACTGTGTGCCTCCAATATTGCAGGATGACAAAGCATTTAAGAGTGAAGCTTGGTATAAATAATAAAGTCACTCCTAATTCCCATTCTTCTTTCTGCACGATTCATGCTGTAGTGCCATAATTAAGAATAGCATCAGAATTTTATCACCTTGGAGACAATCGTGATTCCTACCACAATATATCTGAGCAAGAAAAGCAGATGGCTAAGGAAGAAAAGTTTCTATTTATAATACAAAACTCTGCAGACAAATACTGTCCAAGTCTGAGGTAATGAAGCACCCCTACAGACTCAAGGTTGATTTAGGAGAAGGGCTTATCCATCACAGATCTAAAGGGACCATTGACTGTGATTTCCACCTTCCATCAGCACCCCAGGCAACGGGAGTGTTCAGTGTGCTACCAAGTGCAAAATAATTCTTTCGTACCTCTGAGGAAGAAATTTACTCCAAAACACATGAGGGGGAAGTACCTGTTATGGTTAACTTAATGAACAGAGGATAGTTTAGCTCTCAGATGAATTCCTGACTCACAGTCAACTACCTTATTTTGTATTATGCTACATTAAATTCCAAGATAATTTCTTGATATTAAATTCATTAAAAAGAGGAGAGTCTCTTACCCTCATAACCAACCTAAACCAAGCATTGGTCTAAGTGAAAGCGTAGCTTTTAGTGGGGCTTGGGGCAACTTCTGTGCACTTTCCTCCTTCTACAGAGGATATGTGGCTGCTACATTGATGGTCATCCTGATGACAGGGACTGTGTGCTGCTCCCATCACAGCCAAGAGGCAATGGCTTTATAGGAAATCCTTCTTTTATTAACCAAATTTTAGCTGCACGTAGCAACTGTACATTCCCAATTCTCACCTGTCTGAATATATAGCTGGCTAATGGCTCGTCCAAGTTGTGCTGGTTATCAATGAATGTAAAGAGATCCAGACCAGATCCATGCTTCTCCATCACCAGCTGGAAGAAGTGTTCATTTTCAAACACATCCAGCACCTATAAATAACAGACTCTTTTAACCAGGTGCTTCATTCTCAAACTGCCTTTTTTTTCCTTAAGCAAACCCTGCTCTCCTCTTGGAGAGTTAATCAATGTGTTTTACAATCTTTGAAGTCTCATTTCACTGAGCACAAATGTTTCTTGAAAAAAGAGCAGAATTAAAACAGAGCAGAATTAAAACCAAGAGGAATTCTCTTTCTGGGGACCCCCCCCCCCAACAACAACAAACAAACAACAACCTCAAAACAGAGGAATCAAGATATGTATCCAGATTATTTCCTGAACTAGTACAGGTTCAGATGTGACATCACACTTCCAAGATATGCATCTCATCCTCTTGAAATAACATATAGGCTTTTTTTCCTATTAACAGTTTTCCTATTACAGTCAGATCTATGTTTACATCATTTGCTCAGGGTAAAAGTGTCGAAGCCAGTGACAGTCTGCTGTAACATACCCTCCAAACCAAAGCAGGATAGGTAGGTTCTTTTCTTTCCTGAAAAGGTATATTTTAATATAGGACATTTCTTCAGTCCTGAAGAGAAACATGAGACACCAAGTATTCAAAAGCAGCCACATGATGCAGTTCAAACTGCATTCACTTTGAGTTCACTGTACCTTAATGATATTGGGGTGTTGCAGCTTCAACAGGATTGCAATTTCTTGAGTCACTCTCCCCAGATCAGGATCATCTACCCAGCAGTCCTCAAGCACCCTCTCCTTCCAGATGAACTTTACAACGACCTGCACAGACAACAGCATCAGCATCAGCTGCAAAAGTATGGCTTTAAGTCATACTTTTTAAGTCATGGTAAGTTAATTTCTAGGAAAAGTGTTAGTGAGCCATATTACTAGAAGTACAGAAGTAAACCAACCCAATGTGCATTGCTTATAGTATCTTTAAACATATTTAAACTAATTAGGCCTAAAAGCCAAGCAATGCACAGAAATTGAATGTATTTATTTTCTTTTTATGGATGCAATGAAATCCAAAGGCTTTGTCAGGACAGCTCTTTTATCAATTACAACAGTGTTGACTTCTGGCATAGAGGTACAGTGGAGGGCCATGAGCACTTAACACTCATGCAGAGAAACACCAGCACTTGCCTCAACACTCAAAATACTTCTGCTGATAGAGGAGGGTCCCATAACCTCAACATGTCTACTCCACATTCGTGAGTTGTGGCATGTTGAAGACCTCAAAGTTTGTCGTTCTCTTTAGTAACAGAAAACCTGTAATTCTGTTAAGCTTAATATATCCTTCTTTCAGCAGGTTAAAGTAGATACATGGCCAGTGTCATTCTGTGCCTGCTGTCTTAGATAACATTCATATACTGTTATATACATCTATGCAAGCATTTTGCTGTCCTGTTTCCATGATGTTAGTGATTTCAGATTTCTATTTAAACAGAGGAAAACCCCAGCTACCAAAACTCAACTTTTAATAGTGTAGTGTTGGCATAACACTACACTATTACTCTAACGTTCAGTTTTCATCCTAAATTATTGCAATCAGATCTAAAAGAAATATTTAACCTCCTGATGATCTTTCTTGCCCCTAGCAGTCCAGACAAAGCCGAAAGATCCTTTGCCAATAAGACTGAGAGTGTTATAGTTTTCTGCATATTCTCCTTCACATGCCCTTAGACTTTCAAGCTCTTCAGCTCCTCGGGAATTCTCAAAAAGTGAAGTTGATCTGAGGGCCTAGGTACAGAGAAAAAGAAATAGCAAGAAAAAAAAATGAACAAGCCACAGAATCATGTTTATAAAATTACGTAAATACTGAAAAGAAAGTACACATCTGCAGTAGCTAAAAGCAGTGATATTTGGTTTTGATAGCAAGAACTGTACATTGCTGTAAATATCACCATACAAGACAAGCCAACAATCAACTCTCAGCAGCTACAAATACTGATTAATTCACAGAAGGGTAAAGGAAACAAAGCATATGCACCTTAGATGCTTGCACAAAATTCTCTCTGTGAGTAGGAAAATTAAGTCCTTGTGGTCCATCACCACAGCAGACACAAAGAGCAAACAAGTTCAAGGCATACCCTCCTAAATGTTAACATCCCAGTAAAATCCCTAGTAAAGAAACACCACATGCTTTCCTACCAGGGCCTACAATACTGCATGAAAAACTAACCACAACAGAAGTTTGTCTTCCTCTGAGGAGAGAGCTTGGCCTTGTTTGTCTCTGCAATTACTAAGTTTCTCCACCAAAGATGGCATCTACAATGTGTAACAGAACATCTTGATGACATACACAGCCTTCCATCCTGAGAGGAACCAACAAATCTCACAGGGGCATTTGTTTTAAACAATGAAATTTGGAGTTATACATGGAATTATCAGAACTGCTTATACTTAGACATACATGTGCATGTACATGGAAGATGACTTTCTAAAAGGAAAAATATTCCAAATAGTAGGTTTTGCCAATAGCCAATCTTTTCACTTTAATATCTACTTCGTCTCCCATCTTCATCCCGTCACCACTCTACATGTGATATCCATGTATGGACTTCTCTGTTAAGGTCATCCTAAAATCCAGCTGTGTAAAGATCTAGGGAATGTATCCATTTATTCAAGGAATTTAGAAGCTCAATCAGTTTTCTTTTGTTGCCACAAGTCAGTCAGTGGAAGTTTTCAGCCTGGTATTTCCTTTCTTAATAAGGTTCTGTCATTGGTGCCACTGATTTAAAAACCACACTGATGCAAACTTCTGTTGTAGATGTAATTAGAGCAGCCCAAGAACAAACAGGGTGGTTTCATTGTTCAGCCTGGGAAAGGGAATTCCACTAAGCAAAACACACACAACCAGAATGTTACAAAACAGCAATTTGAAACATTTCTTTTGAGGTAAAAATAGTGAAACAAAGAAAGAGCAATATCTACCCACAACCATGTGACATTTTAGGTTGAAAACCTTTTTGACTAGCTTCAGCTTAGCAGTCAAACAAGGAGATGCTCAGTATTACGCGATGGTAGGATTTCTTACTTCTCCAAGACTATTTGTAGAAAGATCAGCAACAGACTGGGCAGAGCTTGCTAGACTGGAGAGCAAAAGCTGACTTTTTGCTCCAGCTTCCTTCTGGCTCTGCAGAAGGTCTTTCACCACCCAGACACAGAAAAGCATGGCAGGGTCCTGCAGTTCTACACGTTTCACTTCAAAGAGTATACCTGTAGAAACAGGTGAGTAAGTTAAAATGGTACAATGAGACTTTAGTGTTGAATGGGACCGCAGACATTTTAGGACAAAATTCTGAGCTCTTATCAAAGTGACATTATTTATTTGGGGAATACCTACCCAGGAAAGAATCACCAGAGGGGCTGACAACAGCATGGCTACTCAGAGATAGTTGGCGGCTACATACATGGTTCCCAACCCCCAGCAGAAATTTTTGTCAGTGTTCAACTGTAATTATTAATTTTACATTGCTACTCTAAATTACACCAAAATGGGGATTTTATACAAGCCACTGAATCCAGCTGAATGACTTAACGAAACACAGTCCATTACACAATTTAAATACAAGTTTTACAATGGAGCTTATAATTTCTGTTCAGAAAAAAAGTTACTCAGTTCAAACCTTTTAGTTATGTTTTGAGAATATTTCTGACTATTCAGTCAGGATTAATTTCTTAGTAACTTTGTACTTTATACCACCTGCTTTTCTAATACCCTCTGAGTAGACTGTGATACCATTTTTATTTTAGATGCTAGAGCTTCTTTCTTCCGCTCCACCATAAGCTTCTAACCAGAATTATCTGCCTTCTGCAAAAATGTGGGTGGAAAAGAGCACCTCAGTAAGAGTTTTGGGAAGAGGAGAAGTAGGTTTAACTTACTTAATTGTGACCCATCTCTGTGGCAGCAATTGCCAGCGTAGCTGCCTTCCAGAATCTCCAAGGTCAAAGGAGCTGCTGAGTTCAGCCTTCCTTCTTGTTTCACTGGAGTTGATGTTATTTTTATCTCCATATTTTGTTGCCCATGCAGCTGACAGTAGTTTTCAGGACTACATTTGCTCTTCAGTGGGTTTCTGTTGATGTTGTCCCCCATGGTCTCTGCAAGAGTTTCAGGCTTCTTAATAAATGCTTTGGAGGATTCTTCAGTCTCTTCTAAAGGCCTTTGGGAGGCCAGCCACCCAGAACCATTTGCTGTAGCAACACCATTCAACAGCTGCTTTTCTTGCCCAGTTGAAAAGGCACTGGTATTCTGAGTTAGCATATTGCTTACACCCAAGTCCACTGCATCAGAGGATGCTCCTACATGAGTTGCAGTAATACCTAAACAATTGTCTGAGTGCCTCTTGACATCAATATTCAGACCCAATACCTCAAGACCAGAGCAAATGCAGTTCAGCTCAGTGTCTGATTCTTTAACATCTTCAGAGGTTGTGGCAACTGCTGCAGAAGCACTGCAACCCATTTTATTTCCTGAGCAGACATCATGGATAGTATTTCTTCCATTTGCAAAGAAGGATGAAGCATCATTTAGCAGGCAGTGTTCAACCACAACGTGCTCGAGGCTGGAATGTTTTCCATCACACGTGAAGTCTGAGTTTGACAACTGCCCTGTAGCCATATGGCTCTGAAATTCTTGTCTGCAGTCTGGTGTTGTCCCACACCATGGCTCATCTTTTGTTGGTGTTCCAGGTGAGTTACAAGTGACATCACAAGGCGGCTTAATTGGGGCATAGGATTCAGTATCTAGATTGTCTTCTAGCCTAGAACAAAAAGGCAACTGTTGTGAATTAAGTTTAGTTAGCTGAATTCCTTTAACTGTATTCTTTTTGACTGGGTGGCCTTGCTTAGCACAAGTAGTTGCTTAGCATGGGTACCTGAAGTTGCTGGAGCCTTAAGAAGCAACAACCTGTGCTTAGCTATGTAAACAAAAGACAGTGTAAATGAGGCCAATGCAAACTGGAAGATAAAGAAGATGCGTCCTTAGTAAGGAACAAAAACTCGATTGACAAGAAAGACTTTCCTGTCCTTCATTTACTATGGCTTCAAGACCACAAAAGAACCCAATGATAGACAGGAGACCCCAGACCAAAATTCATCATTGGACCAACAACAGCATGGGATGGTCCAGTGCATAAAATGTAAGGGTATGAAACCTCAGGAGTTCCTTTGTTCTGGGTCCCTCCCTGGAGGCACCCAGCTCAAGCTGCTCCTATTCCTGTACCACTCAATTATTACATTACTTTTCTAAGAATGAGATGTCTGAGGCTGCTGTGGAAAACCCAGGGTGAAGAATTTTCTTTAACAGCAACCAAGCAACATTTACTGTAGCAGCTTGTCCCCAGGCATCAGCAGAGAACTGATGCTTCAGCTTTTCATACGGTAACCTGCAGATCTGATTCTGTCATGTCAGGTTTCAGGGTAAGACTCTCTGTGGTGGGCTGACAGCCCATCAGTAGCAAGACTGTCTTTACTGCAATGGTTCAAAGTTATTAGTGATAACACAATGGTAAAAGATTGAGAGAACTGTCATACTGTCATATTGTATACTACCTGCTCTTCTGTTACTATGGTCACTATTTAAAACCTGCGCCAACTGCTTTATTTTCTGAAGTTTAAAAGAAAAACCAAAAAGCTGTTGGCACAGACATCCAAGATCCTAACAAATTCCATTTTGACCAAATAAGAGCAGGTACACTTCAATGGCACTCTTTCCCTATGAATTATTTCCTTCTCTAGCTTCATTTCTAAGTATAGATCATAGATAATTTACCACAACAAAAAGCCAACACATATGGCAGGATACTTCCAGACCTCAGAACAGATCCTTTGTCTGTCCAATAGAAGATGGATGTCCCTAACAACCAATTTAACCATGGTTCACTGAAGCCCACAGCAGAAGGTATTTTATAAACATTTCTATTAGTAAAAATACAAAGTAGAAACACAACCCATGCAAGACAGCACTTAAAATCGAAATGTGATATGAGAGACATAAACCCAGGAGAGCACGAGAAAGTTCTTGCCCTAAAAAGCAGCAAGAACTGTGCTGTAATAGACTATACATTAAAAAGGGCAGTAAATATTTTCTGACAGTTAGAATCTTTAATGCAGAAGGCTTAAAATTTGAATTAAGATAAACCATGTGCATCATGTAGGTACTTGAGGAGAATTTCTATCCTTGTAACAGGAAAAAGACCTGGAAAGGTACAATAAAAATGGCTGGATTTAAGTAACACAGTAGCCTGTTTTAACAGATGACCTGACAGCTACACCAAGCACCAAAAGGAACAATACTTAGAATTCATTTCAGGTAACCTGGCTTCAGTGCAACACCAGCTGGTGGATACCACAGAAGGAGATAAACATCCATTGTTTCTGATTTAGCAAAGACAGAGCCTAATTACCTTCCGTAGTCTGGGTCATTTGGTCCCTTTAAAAGACGGAACTCCTGCAACTTTACAATTGTAGGTTGCACAGATCTAAATTAAAATCCAAGGTAGGCAAAACTCAACCTGCCTTGCAAATAGCACTTCGATTCTAAGAACAGTATAGTGTGGAAGGCTCTTGGTACATCTTCCCATAGACATCACAGAGGTGCCAGAACAGTTTTTGCTGGTGATTACCACCACATCTCTTATTTTTTTCAAAGTAAATATGTAGTCCATGAAATGCCTACCTATTAGAGGGAATGGGTGCCACTTCAGGAGGTGAAGGAGTAGAAAAGAAATTGGTCACATTCTTTTGTTTAGTCTCATCATGCATTAATTTTTCGTCTTTGTGTCTTCTTTCCAATTTGTGCTCTTCATCTCTTGACAGAAGGCTCGATACAGATGCAGCCAAGAAGCTGCTGTCTGTACCAAACAAGAAACAAAACCACACCAATTTCACCTTTTGTGTTTAGGCTTTGGAGACTACAGTGATTAAAAACAATCTTGGAAATGCCTGGGTCTGTCTAATCCCTAAGGAACTGAGTATAAAAGACTAGATTAAAGCAAGGTGGTCCAAATATGAACACTTCACTCTACTTTGGCTTGAGAAATCATCACATGCAGGAACCTAAAAGTTCCAGGGCTGCAAAAATTTATTTTCCTGTCAAAGCTCCTGGGCTAGCTACTTGAAGTTCAGAGATGTAAAAAAAGGCCAGTGACCACGCAGAGACCGGAGTTAATGTTAGACAAATAGCAGCAGCAAAAAAAAAGAAAAAAAAAAGGCCAAAACACACATACACTCGCAATTCCAAACACTTTAAATGAAAAGTTTTAGACTGCATTTATAGAACTCACAGAAACTGTCAGACAAAAAGTATACAGTCTAAAAAATGGGAAAGAATAAGGGAAAGAATAAGAAAAGAACTTTTCTTCTTCAGTTCTTTCCTTCAGAACTTTCCTCCTTCTTCATCTGACAACAGATCAAAAGAGAAAACCACAAGTGTGCAAGATTAAATAAACCAAGTACTGCTGCTGCAGAAGAAGGTAATGAGTAGACAAATCTAGATTTGAATCTAAAAGAATCCTTCCATTTAGTAAAGTCTGAATGCCAACAATGCTTCCTTACTGAAGAACTGATCCTAGATTAGAGGCATCACTTTGTCAAAGAAATACCTAAGACATCACACACTGTCTATTAACTCTTCTTTGTTCCAACAGTGTGCATTGGTTTCAATGCACATGTGCATTTTTAAGTAAAGAGAAAAAAAAAAACAGGGGGAAAATACCTCAAACAACAGAGACAAAACAAGCATAAAAGATTTCTTGTGGTAGAGATCATAGAATCGTAGAATAAAAGTATGTACTTGGTTGTGTTCTCTCTTTTGGGCAGAGCTAGCTGAAAAGACAGATTTGGAGACATGAGGCTTCCCTGCTTCTGTTTATCCTGTTGTGTGCAGGGAAATAAAATTTTGTTAAATTCTTTGTAAATGCAGTGAACTGCATCACAAGAATATGTGATGCCTCCTACTAAAACTCCACAGCAACATAACACTGCATAGTAGCCAACAACATGAGCTAATTCAGAATAATATTAGAATTCTCCCTTAAAATATCAGCCCTGTCTACAGCTCTGCTGCAATACTGCCACAGAAACTGTATTTTACATGACTTAAAATACTCAGAGATCCTAACAGGGGAGGGAAGGAAAGTGAAGTGCTCGTTAAGTGCAAAGCATTCTGTACTAACAGTGTAATTTCCAACTTGGATATTCATCTTCCTAGCAACAAAGAAAGAAGCACAACCTCAGGTGAACAATTCAGTTTACCTTAGGTCTTAGTGGAAATCCAATTTAAAAACTGCATGAAGGTACATTGCTTTTATAAAGCATGTTCCTATGTTCATAGGCAAAGCTCTCATCTCTGTAATTTTAACTTTGTTCCTTAATGTTATGCATTTTGCTTTGATAGAGCAACCAGAGCCAGCTGCATGGCAGGCAGTAACATCTTCAAAGATGCACTCACCCTCTGTCCCCATGGAGCCGTCAAGAGGAGGTAATGGCAAAGAACAGTCACTGCTTCTCTCCATGTTGTTAAAGAAACCAGGGATCAGGAATGTAATATTCTAAAACACAGAAGGAAACCTTACAAATCTAAGCTGGTTCTCACAGATTAGGGACAAATGTTAACAATCTGTATTTGTGAACCTGATTCTCATGGATAGCCAGGCAAAAGTGATCCATGTGACTTACAGAGCACATCTAAATGAGCAGCTTGCTTTTGTGCTAGTTGAAACCCACATGAGCTCCTCAACACTGCAAAACTTATCAATTACAGTAAGGGAATGTAGTTATCATCATACAGCTCACTCACCAAACACATGGAACACGGGCTTTGTGACAAACAGACATGAGTATAAAAGACAACTTTACAACTCTAATGGATAAACTGCCAGACATAGCAGTCTTTTGGGAGGGATTAAACCTTCTGTCTTACCTTTCCCAACAGTTCTTTCTTCTCATAGCCAAAGAGCACTAAAGCAAAACTATCCTTGATGCCACAGATGGTTCCATCTGACTTGACAGTAATAAGACCACTGATGGTGAAGAAAACCACGACTGTAGCAGAGTAATGATAGCCTGTGAAAGAGCTGCCTTTTTCTGCCTGCAGAACACCATTTTTCTGCACTGTCACTTGGTCCTCCTCCAGAAGGCTTATTTGCAGCTTTAAACTGAGAGGAAACATGTTACCCTCTCTGGATCTGCCTACAGCTCGCTGGATCCTGAGGTTCTGAATTAAAGCAAAAAGAAAAAAAACAAACAGGAAACCTCTAACTAACCAAATGGTTTGGTGTTATTTCAGTATTCATATAAAATTACACAGGAACCTTCTCAGGAAAAAGAGAGCAGGAAAATTAAAACAAACCAATCCTCTGACTACCAAAATGAAGAAAGTCTGGTTTCCTAAGGATTTGGAATCCAGTGTTAAACTCCTGTATGAACAGCCTGATGAAGAGGACCAGGAAAGTCCATGCTACAGCTTTCCAGCAAATAAGGCATTAATACGGCCTCTTTCAACTATCTAGCTTGCTATTGTAATGGCATTTGCAGGATCTGCGTATCCTTTTAGTCCTTCATTCCTCAGAGTGACATGACTGAATCCACTGAAGAATGCAAAGGAATTTTAAAGAGCTTTCAGAGACAGCATGGTTTCCTAAAAAGCCAGGATTGGAAAAAAGTGTCTTTCACCAGGTTCCACAATGAGAGGCTGGGGCTTGGTCTCTTTCCTAGAGAATAGTTAGGAAATATTCTGACAGCAGCTCTATAAATTTTTCAAGGGACTTCTGCTTCTCTCTGAAAAGGCCTTCTTGTTACATAAGCAGGGAAAACCATATGCACCTGTTTTCCAAATGGGAAGGGTACAGAATCATAGAATGGTTTGGGTTGGAAAGGACCTTAAGATCATCTAGTTCCAACCCCACTGCCATGGGCAAGGACGCCTCCCACTAGACCAGGTTGCTTTGGAAGAACATGGTTGGTGCTTATACTGTACCTTTGGGATTTTTTTGTCTAGAGGAGGGATCTGCACAGAAGGAATCAGGTCCTTTATGTGGAGCCCAACTACTTCTTCCAATGTTGGGTAGCCATGGAGATGGGCAAAATGGAGGTCACATGATGTAATCTCTCCCTTGGGAAGAACATTTATTTTAATTTTTGCATTTTAGCCACAGTCCACTCAATCTCTTAACAAGTTTTGGCAAATATCTAAGCAAATGCAGGAAGTTTCATTCTGTAGCCCCTTCATGGATAAAACTAATTAATAAAAACAGACACAGCATAATGCAATACTACACCAACATGATCATGCAGACAGCCTGCCTCTTGCCACAGGAGAAAAGCAAAGGTGTCCAATGCTCCTCAGAATGCTTTTCCTCAGCAAGCTGATCCCTTCACAAGGGCATCCCTGCCATGAATAACCAACCCCCTGCCAAACCATCACTATTCAAGTCTAAGATGTCCCTGAAGGAGAAACAGGGTATTTTAATGCGACTTGTTGCATATATGAAGGTGAGCTGTATGGGAGGTAGATGCACAGGTCCTGCATGTGCAATCCCCATTTCAGGTAGTGCTTCATGTTCACAAACAGTAACACGCCTACTGGCTTTTAGACACATCTCATTTGCACATCAACTCTCACAAACTGCAGACTCATTTGATCATTAGGAAAACACTTACGTCAACTGTGAAGGAAACAGAAGCTGAGAGTCTTTCCACTGGTTCCAGCACAACTACACAACACTGCTTGTCCTTGCTTCTTATTTGCCTCAGCCAGACTGAGACAGGGATCTTCTCTTTGAGACGGCCTATGACATCCACCTTTCCAAAGGATTCAGAAATGTATTCAGAACTTACTAGGACTTACTAGGTTATTTAGCAAGAATTTCAAACAAGAATAAGATATTAAGCCAAGAAATATCCCATCATTGTGAGAAAAACATTGTTTCTTGACTACTAGTTCTTTTACTGGAAGAAACACAGTTTTAATATAGAGATGAAAAGGTTTGCAAATAATTCACTGATGATACACAAAATGTTATTGCTTTTGTATCTTCTCTTGCTGCCCCAGGAAACCTAAAGGCATTTCCTTCAGCATAAGATGTGTGCCAATCTTACACCTTGCATTCAGTGAGAAGTGCCTTTCAGAGATGCCTTGTTTAAGGAATGTCCCCTGGTGCTAATGAATATAAGTAAGAACATAGTTCTTACTTTCAGCTGCAAAAACAGCAGTTCAATTTCTTACGGGAGATTCTTCTTAAAGCAAAAAATGTTTATCTTATAACCTGCAGTGTTCCTATCAAGCCTTTTATCATTTTTATGTGATCTTGACAAGACGGGATTTATAAATACACAGTGACTCCCATAAAGTATAGAAGCATATAGTCATTGGAATGGCTGTAGCTTTGACTTAGTGCCTTTATCAGATGTTTAATTTTAATCCTGGATTTCAGTGAATCAAACTTAAAATATTCCGCCTCCCCCACCCCCATGCAATTAAGGATTCAGGAAGATCAAGCTCTGAGATACTGGCAACTTCAGTACGAAAATAACACTCCAAGAAGAATATGAGCTCATTTTCAAAGTATTTTCTAGTGACAACTCACCACAGCAGTGGAAAAAAAATCATTTGGGAGACATTTTTCATGCAGCTCTCTTATAAACAATGCTGCTATAGGCAAAATATCAATTCCACTCCTTTGCACCAACTGGGGTGTTTTGGCACAGATATTTCACAGTATTTGACTGACTGTAACTTTGTGATATGCACAATGCAATTTAAAATAATTTAAAAAGTATTTTAAAAGACCAGACAATGGGGAACTTTTCCGTAATAGGTTTTTCCATGCTAAGCAATTGTATTGATTTTCTTTTTTAAAAAATCTAATGTCCCTTAAGTTCTGGTTTGGTCAATCATCATGACTATACATGCTGGCAGCTGCAAGGCTCTCATGGGTGCCTCTCAAACCATCTTTTGCTCTTTGAATTCCCACATCTGCAAACTTTTAAACCAAGCAGTCCTACAAATGCCATAATTGCCAAATCCCCATAAAGTTAAATATATCAGGGAATTATACTGAGAATGTTAACAAACCCCAACCAACCAAACCCAAACCAGAGCATACAAAACCACTGTATATGGTGGAGAATATTTTCTTGAACTTTTCACATACCACAGTTCCTGAAACCACAGATGAACATTCATCAGTTTCTATGTACTCCTCACCCACAGCTTCCCATGCCTCTTGACTGGATTTGGATATAAAGCCGGACAGCTTTTGACCAATGAGTTCCTGACTGCTGCACCCAAGGAGCTTGCAAGCTTTGTCATTAGCCACCAGGACCTAGAAAAGAGGAAAAAAAACCCAAGCAAATCACCAAAACAAAACAAAGAATAAAAGCTCTAAGTTGTGTTCACATATCATCATCTCCTCAGGCTGTTGATTTAATGTCTTATAATATCCCTTCCTCCTGGTGGTTCTTTAAAATTCTGCATTGTTCACTAAAGCTTCTTATTCTAGGATATCCCTTGCCCACACGTCTTCTGGTTAAGAGGGTTTGAGACATTGCTTTCCTTTTAGGTTTCCTGATTTCTTTTAACTGTAAATAATTACACCCATAGAGGCAAAACTAGGAAGTTGTATTTACAAGCAAAGCCTGGGCAAGCCACAGAATTTATCCCTGAAGGCATGCAGCAATCACACCAGTCATTGGCATACTTAAGCCTGTGTTACACAGCAAGTCAGAATTAGACACCTTTAAGATGGGTAAGCACGAACTGTCAGTTCAAGCTAAAAATGGCACAGGTCTTTAAAGTTTTTGGTACTCAAATTAATATTTATGTTTACTCTCAGAACAGGAGAGAAATTCTCTCCCTCCCAATGCAAAAAGCATATTTATAGGGCAGATAGAGACCTCATGCCATCACAGACCCATCCCAGGGTTGGCACTTAACAGGAAGAAGGCTTGAAGCACCTTCTGTTTTCCTTTCTTCCTTCACGCCACTTCACAGCTGCAGTCTACTTTATTCCATTTTTCTGTTTGAAAGAAGATTCAAGACAGCTGTGCTTCTGCTACTGCCTTGTATATTTTGCTAACTACAACCTGCAATGGAAGCAAATGTGTTGTCTTTATAAGACTATTGAGTTTGAGCAGACTATGAAAGACCTTCATGTCACTCCAGCTGCCTTCAAATACACATAAGAGAAACAGGCATTTCAGCCTGTCTGATGTCATACAACCTATACCAGTTATAGCCTGTTTAGTTTAGCACTTACTACTGCAAATACCTCTGTTGTGTTGACATCCACAGTGAAGATGGCTTTGTTTGGGTTGTGTGCAGCAGTTGGGAGGTGCTGGCTGGACTCCTCAGTGAGGGTAAGCAAACAAGAGCAAGAAGAAGAGCTTCCAAAGGAAGTGGAGAGAGAATAAGAAGCCCACTGAGCTCCTGAGTTACCAAGTTTGCGGGTACAAATGTTATGAGCTGCCAGTGAAGACAAACAGTAAGAGCTCCATTTCTCTCCTGTGGGAAGATAAAAATCAAGATCAGCTATGTAGCTATACCGGTCTACTACAGTATTAGGGGAATGAATAAAAAAAATTTAGCTGTCAGCTGAAGCAACTGTCAAGTAATCCCAAAATACATATTCCTAAATCTTTAAAGGAATTACAAGAAAATAGAATCAATGAAACTAAGGAAAACGGAAACAGTTCTAATAAACACGTCTTTGAATCACAGCCACTGGAACAATTAATCTCAGTCTGTAGGCTAGAAAAAAATCGCCAACACCCATAAGACTCAACCAGACCAGTTCACCTTTGTTTTTCACTTAACAGAGTTTAAAAGGTTTTGAAATCTCTCAAGATTGAAGCTGTTATTAAATGCAATTACAGTAAGTGTTCAAGCCCCTATTAAATACTGCATTAGTCAGAATCCAGTTAATTAACTGTTCAGAAGATGTGACACTGAAATACCTGTGCCCACATCAGTATTTTATGTTACGCAATGCCAAGTGACTGTACCGAAATTTTCAAAGCTTTTGCCTGTAAAAGATGCTTTCTTGGGAAGTGGCATCAGCAGCCAAATGCCATTGCTCCGCTCCCAAAGCAGGAAGCAGCTCTGAATGTCTATCAATAGTAGACATTCAGCAGACTGGTAGAAGCATTATGAACAACTCATCACAAGGACATCTCTGCATTTATGCACTGCATACAGTATGAATATGATCACCATGATAAAGCAGGAAGACTTGTATCTGGATGCACTATGAACTGCAAAGAACTATAAACTCCCAACAGAATCCAGAACAACATCTTTCTCCTCATTTCAAACTCAGGAGATTGCAGGGTGGTCTGATGGCAGCCAATAAAGGTTGCCCAGGGACAAGTACAGGTGCAGATCACCTATCCATCAACACCTCTCCTGTAAACTCTCCCAGCCTGCAGTAATCTATGGCTCAGATATTTATTGAACAAGCATTTTCTGGCAGCTAGTTATTACTATCACCTCTAGGTTTGGGAGAGAGGAAGAGGAAGATCTGAAACCTTCTGAAACACATCACCTCCACTGATAACACATGAACTTGATCTCAAAATACAGTGCTCACCAGACAGAGATGCTCTAAGCCGGCAGAGTTGAGAGAGCTGGCTTTTCCTGCTTTTGCTGGCCCAGGGGTAGGATCGATTTAGCTTATCAGAGTCATTCAGGTGAGCATGGTCTAAGCCTACTGATGAAGGCAGAAGACTTCCTTCAGAGTGGCTATAAGCCTCGGCTGCCATTATCACCCTTTGGCTGCCACGCCACACTTAGGGAGCCACCATCTGCAACAGAAACATAAGAAATTCAGTCAGGCACTATCACTTGGATCACTGACAGGTAACAGTTCCTTCTAACCCAAAGCAGCCCTGTAAGCTATTGCAAGACTGCAGCTCATTCTGCATGTCCCAATCAACTTTTTGTCTGCGTTTGTTAACGCAAAAGTTAACAAACAGCCAACTCTCTGGACTATTACCCTGTCCAGGCAGTACAGAATACCTGTGATCGACAGGACACCTCCATCATATTTCTGTAAGAGCCACCAAGCACCCAGCCGGACACCCCGTCCCCGTTCTTGCTCCAAAGTTTTAAAAGCCTTGGTAGTTTGGAAAGTAATTCCAGGTTTGGGTCACCGAGCGCGGCACTGCCTGCCCAGCTGCCTGCCCGGCTGTCCGAGCTCCAGCCCCAGCCTGGCGGCCACCGCCCCTCAGGGCGGTCACCACACAGCCGGGGGGCGCGAGGAAGTAGAGGGCGGGACTGCGCAGCCGCGACGACCAATAAGCGAAGGCAGGGGAAGAGCGGCAAGGAGAGGAGCCAATGGAACACTAGCGCGGGAGAAGGCAAAACTGACCCCAAGTCACAGACTCCGCTGCTCCCTCATTCCCTCACCGCCGCCACTACACACCCCGCTGCGAGCCACTGATCCAGGGCAGCTCTGGGCCCTCCGCTCCGGGGCTTGGAAAGCTGCATGCGGAAGGCCCCTCCACAGGATGACAGCTA
>JANHGB010060234.1:0-26184 GCA_026283785.1 Coracopsis vasa
CGCTACCATTTGTACCCTTCATGAAAAACGAAGTAGAGTGAGCAACTGTTAAGGAAGGGGAGAGCAGCAGAGCAAAAGGCAGGCACATGGAGGGCTGCAATCTACAGTCTGTCTTCCCATCAGTGACAAGTTTTTGGTGACCAAATATTTATCAAGTCAGGTGAAATACATCTTTCGTCATCCTGTGTGTGGTTCAAGGTTCAATTTAATTGTTTTTCTGGAATCAGAACTGAACAAGCCAGAGTCAATTTTGTCTTGCAGATGCCTTGAAGCTAAAGTGCAGATTGACCACTCCTATATTTCTTTACTGTAACAGGTACATACAGGTGTCTCAGGAATTCATCAGTGCAGAAGCAAGTAACCTTCGCCCCTGCAAGTAGGGGGAAAAGCTCCCTTAGGAAGATTTGCTCTTGTTGGGTAACTCTGTTGAAGGTTCATTTATAATTCAAAAACCATTTCATGAAAGGTGTTCCATGGATGAACACTAGCTCCAGTTCTGATTCCAGCAGAAGATCAGCAAATGCCACATAGACCAATACAGACCTATTGCATGTGATCTTTCCCTGGAACTTCACAGTGAGATATACCCAGAAGAAAACCAGGTGTGTTTGAAACCTGCACTTTTTAGTCTTGGAGGCTAAAGTGTTTTCATCAAATGCAAAATTCAAGTAGACAGAGATCCTTTAGGAAGTGTGAAGGCTGCAATAGGTAACAAAATTCGAATGGGCTGATCAGCCACCCAAAACATGGTGCTTCCACTATTTGAAAGCTGATTCTTGGCCAAAAAAAAAGTGTATCAGGGAAAACCAAAAGACTAGGTGGATCTTAAAGACCCTTATGATTGTAATAAAGAATGTATAGCTTCTGGTGGATCACTGTCTCATGTTTCGTGATGAAATCTTTAATGGCAGGATGAGTGTTCGCTAAGCTATAGTGTCACTGGCAAACTGATACCTTTCCTACAAGGATATGAATTCCCAGCAAAGGTTACTCCTTGCTTTCTTCTGGTTTATGGAGTGCTATGATTTACCAGCACGGGTCCTCCAATGCACTTTATTCTTCTTGGCAGGATTTTCAGGGTGACTAAATACTCCACACAGGGTCAGGCATTCTGATTATCTCAAAAAATCAGTTGGATGGGCTGAAAATCTGGCCTTAAGCATTTACAAGAAGCACTTGATGAGTGATGGGCTTCTGAGAGTTGGATCCAGTTGTGAGAGCCTGAGTCTCTTTGTGTCAGGGACCAGAAGAAGCCATCCAGCCTAAGGCAGAAGCTCAGTGTGTGCAGAGCATGATTAAAACAGGCCAATATCTCTCCACCTGTGTATTTAGATTTTCTTCATGCTCTTCTCCTAATCTTCCTGGGCTACTGCTGGTACAGTATGTTTTGCTGCTGTCTGTTGCACCAGCACTGCATTCTGCCCCAGTCCATTGGTCAGTTTGGTTTATATAGCTCATTTCTGATAAATGTGGTCCATAATAAGAGCTGAATACAAGTAAGAAATCTTCAGCCTCAAGAGGAAGGAAGGACTTTATAACAGAAAGGAAGCAGCTGAGGACAACACTGTGCTGTTTCTTGAAGATGTCTTGAATTCTGCTGGCAGCAATGGAACCCACACTGTCCTGGACAGTACAATACACCTGATACACAAATGCAGACCCTTCAGTTGATAAAGAGTTGAAAAAACTCATCTAAAATACAAGAAACAGCTGGTGATCAGAATACTACTAGATCCAAAGAAAGCAGCTTCTGGCAAATGTTCAATGGGACGTGGAACAACCTCTTCTTTGCCAAGGGGTCATATGGTCTTGAGTACAGATGTCACTGTTACCAAAGGCAGGCTATTGAGCTGAGAGCTTGGGAAAGCTGTCACTCAAGCTATGCAGGTGCCAGCCACACACACTAATAGGAAGCAAGCTGGTATCCAGTGTAAATCAGCTTGGCAGGCATGTTTCCCCCCAGAAATCAGCCTGGGCTTCATCAGAAATTCATCACCACTGACACATTCCTGCAGAGCATGTTGAGCCAGCAGGCAAGATATCCTCCCTGTGTGCTGTCTGGAAATGGGAGCAGCTTTTATAGTAGTGGGATGACAGGAAGAGGGGCACCTTGTGTGCTGTTTGAACTTCACAATTGGAGCAGCAGATGCAAGGAAAGCACGCAAGGAAATCACACAAGAAAAGGCTAAGTTTGTTATGGTGGAAAGGTCAGCTGTTCAGCTCTGTGATTCCTTATGTGTAGAACTGTTTTGTTTACACACTTGATAATTAATGACATTTGCCTAATTGTCTCAACTAGACTAATTGTTAGTTTCACCAGTCTGCAAATAGGACAATCTATGGTTGTAGTAGAACAGAATCTCTCCCTGTGAGTTTGTCAAATAAATACGGATTGTGAAATACAAATATGTACTCTAGTCTGCGAGCAAAAGCCTGCATTGTAATACTGCAAAGGGTAGTCTGGCTAAGTAATAAACCTCCTGTTAAACACACAGGCTCCAAAAGCAACAGATAGTGAATCTGGAATACCTAAGTAGTTTCAGACTTTGTTACACCCAAGTGGTTTGTGTTACTGAAAGCATCACTGCTTTCAAGGCATAGGAAGGAAGGACAGAGATGTTAAGTGACATGTAATCACACAACAAATGTCCAATGAGGTGTCAGATATGAAGCAGCTGGTGGGTACTGCATACCAATAGATTTCTTGGTATAGAGAAGAGAGGGAGCAAATTTGACTGTGCAGTGAGAATAAGGGTGGTAATACTGGAGTAAAGGTGTTACAATAAGACTATGGTAGTTTATATTTTGTGATGACACACTGCCTCTGCTGACAGCTTAATTCATAAGGAGAACTCAGTACCTGCAAGCTTGTGTGGCCCTTGCAAGTGGACGCAAATAGATATGAGCTGAGGATCTGATTCTCATACTTCAAATAGGTCTGTAAATGCTAATATTTTCCAGCACCAGTGAAAAGTCTCTCCAGAGATAAACGATTATTACTCCCTCCTTCTAATGCATGCACAGTTCTTGCTAGCCTGCATGAGTACAGAGACACGTGAGGGATTTGCTCACCTGGCTTTGACCGCACTTAAAGGAGGCACATGGTCAGAGGATGCCTCAGTCTCCCCCATCAGCCTGAACAGCAGCCTACAGAAGTAGGCCAACCACCTGTGTTTTAGGATAGCAAAGTTAAGTGAGATAAATTTCATCAAAGTGTAGCAACAACCAAGGTTGCAATCCAAAGGTGTGTAAAAGGGCCTATTGCTCCTAGCCATAGTAAATTCAAAGGGCACCTCAGAAAGTGTGTGGACAGGTTTGTGTTTTCCTCCTGACTTTTTCTGGTCTGCTCGTCTATATCAGATATATTACACAGTGTGGAGCACAGTTAATATCTGATTGCTATCTGCTCTCTTGCCCTATGATGCGCAACATCCTTAATTAGCAAAAACACAAGAATGAGACAACATATTAAATTGCTAATGTGAATGAGCATTTCTCAGACATTTCTCTTTTAATCAGTGAGAAAACTAGGCTGCAGATGTGTCAGCATACTCACAACAGCATCACTCAGCATGACCGTGCACGTGATTAAGCAAAACCCTTTAAGGAAGTGATTCATTGTTTCAGGTTTGCTTTTTTATTTTTTATTGCATTATACATAATAAGCATATAAATGTGCTTTTTGTTTATAGATGGTTCTGGGATAAAAATGTTCACTGTGTGCACCATCAGTTAAATAATCTGTGTCTGCCTTTATCCTAGGGTGCAGACACCAGAAAAGCACAGCTGAAAGATGACCATCATGCAATAATTATGTCTCCTCATATTGAGTCAGATCATTTTGATAGTGGATAGCTTCTGTAAAACTGTTCTCCCTGAGCATCTCTTAGAAGTTGTGAGCCTCAGGATGTCTTGTCTAGTTGCATCTATTCTGAAGTACTCGGATCTATCTCACCCTGTTGTTCTGCCTAATGGGTAATTGATTTAATGGGAAAGTTTCCTGTTCATAGTCAACTTCATAGTACTGTCTGGCTAGATATGTAGTATGCCAAGATACTGGTTCCCAGGATCATATTACTGATCTTCCATCTACTTCCAGCACGTATCTGATGTCCTGGTTTACCATGTGTCCTAGCCAACAATTAGACCTAAGCAAGTCAATACTGAGCAGATGTCCCAGGGTACAGCTTATCAGGTGCAGATCATCATCTCAACTGTACTGGATTCAGGGACATGCATGCTCTTCAGATACAGAGTTAGAGCCAATCACTGTATATGAGAGGCAAGTAAATGCTGAGAGAAGGTTTAGTGGCTTTTTATTTTCCTCCACTAGCTGGGAATTAGAGCCATTAGTTTAATGCAATGTTCTATGTGAGACTTCCTGTGTGGTCTGTGACAAATCATTAGTTGAATGTCTGTTTGTCTGTAAAGAAATACTGCTGGGTTTGCCCTTGAAAATCAGTCTTAAGTTCATTGGGCCTCTATAGTCATTTGCAAATTGTTTCAATTTAGGAGCATAGGACAAGTCTTAGAAAGCCTGTCTGCTTAAGAAGAGGAAGCATTTCGGAACTCATAAAAGAGAGTGAATGCTGAGCAAAGGTAATTTGAAAATTATTGCTGTGATTATCAAACTGCAGTACCAGTAAATAATGTGGTATCATAAATGTAGTAAATAATTTGCATCCAATTTCCACATTTTTATTACAGTGTCTGTCTGGAATTCAAAGTGCTGCATCCTAGCCTGTTTCTGTAGCTTCTGGGGGAAGACCAAGGTTAACTCTTTGTGTTTAACTCTCCAAAACAAAACTCAAAGGCGCAATTACACCAGCTTCCTACCAGCAGGGGTAGAGAGGGCTCCCATTTCAATGGCTTCAGTGCCAAATTCAAATCCTCCTTTAACTCTAGAACCAAATCCTTTGAATTGTAGCCTTGTTTTTATCCCTGATAACACTCACAAGATTTCAGATAAAGAACTTTATCCAGAAGGCAAGAGCCCTGTGCTGTACCCAGCTCTGCCAGAGCAACTCAGCTATCAGGACCTTATTGTCCCAAGTCCCAAATGCAGCCTGCCAGGTGACTCACCTGTACAGTTAGGTCAATGGCACCATGAACTATTACACTACTTACCTGAACAGCAACTGCATGTAGGATGTGTGTGTGGGATTTGCTTTTCATACAGAGAAGTGAAGCAAAATCTGTGGTGTTATAACATGGCCCCACACTTGCATTATCTGAGGAGTTTCACTGTGGGGATGTAGATTAATGGTTCTCTACCTCATTTGCCATATGGCTGACAGCTTGGCAAAGCCCAGGGCCTCCAGCTGTCACACACAATGGTGCAGCTGACAGCAGCATGTGGCTCACTCTTCTCTTGCCCCCAGTCAGGCTGTTTTGAAGCTGACTTAATCTGTGTCAGAACATGCCATTAATTTACTACTTGGCTTGCCTAAAATGCTGTCACAGCTGCTTGTGGCTGAGGTTCCAGTTACCAATGTGAAATAGTCTCTTAGGACCCACCGCTGAGCTGCATGTCTGCCTCTGGGCAGTTTCATGGGAATGAGCTGTTAAGATTGCTCTAATCCCATTGTGTCCCTTGTGATTATTCCTCAAAGGCTGCAGCTGCTTGCCTGAGTTTATAAGAATGTGAATGTACTATGGTTCTGCAGATCACCAGTATATGCTTCCTCAGTATGGGTCCAGTGGGTGAGTGATTAACCTGGAGTGGTGGGATTATGTTAGGATGAGTTTTGCAGGTGTGTTGTTTAGTATTTTCCCCTAATCATGACAGTTACCCTCTGCTTTAATATCTGATGCTGTTTCTGTCCCAGGTGGATCAGGATTTTCCCCTCTTCATCACTGTCAGCATACCCAATGTACCATCAGATGGTTTCTCTCTGTTTTTCCCGCAGCTAATGAGAATGCCGTTGTGGGGCAGCTGCGGGAGAAGAGCTATATTCATCCCACCAACTTCCTTCTCCTGGCTTCTGCTTGGGCAGTGCCTTTTCAGAGTGATCTGTTTGAAGTGAATGCATAATCAGTTGTTGTCAGAATGGACTCATATTATCTCTCCGTATGGCGAAACGAATTTTGCTAGTAGCAGCTGATACATTTCACACACCTTCAAAAACATCATTGCAAGTCACATCTTCAGCATTCTTTAGCCTGGGCACAATAATGGAGGGCACACTAACAGATGCTTCCACTGATCAGAATGTTCTTAGAGACTAAGTGATCAACTTCTCTGAGTACAGTTCATTGTTTCTTTAGATGATTCCCCTAGAAGGACCCAGTAATGGTTTTGGCGGGTTACTGGGTAATCCCAGGAGAACACAAGCATCTTTCGGCTGACAGGTAGTCAATATGGAGTATCTGCATAGTGATGGTTTATTTAGGTGGAGTTGCAATATACATTAACTGGTTGTCAAAATCCATGGATATAAGTTATTTAGCCTTGATTTAGCCTCACACAAGTTCAAAGCAGGAGGATCACATCCACACCATAGCTACTTTAATGATATGCTTTAGGGCTAGTTTTAGGACCAGAATGTAGTTATAGGTACCCTTTCAGCAGTTAAGGGGCGTGCACTTACAAACTGGTAATATCAACATTTTACCATACAGTCAGAAGACCCTACTGGAAAAAGTTGAGAGCAACAGCAGTTACCTTGGAACGTTACTGCAGGCACGCCAGTATGGCAATATGGATGCCGGGGTGGTGGGTGAGTGGCTTTCTTCCTTCTTGCCGTGGTGTTTCTGCACCTTTGTGTTTAGCCGATCAGTTACTCCAGTGAACCAGGTACTGCGAATGCAGCAGTGTTCATCAATGGTGACATCCTTTTGCCTGTGTCCTTCACATTGAACACAGTGAGCCTTCCTTGGCATGTTTCATTTTACTTTAGATACAAACCCAGACTGAATTGAATTACCTTTTCAAAGTGATCTAGATGGGCCTAAATCCCTCTGATCTTGTGTGCTTTTTTTCAGTCCTTGTAGTCAAAGACGCCTTTTAAGTTCCCACGCTGAGCCACTAGGTTCAGCTTTTCCAATACTTTGTTTATGCTTTTCCTCATGCTTTTCCTCCTCTAACCTGAAAAATCACATTTTGCTTTTTGAATGTGCTGGTTTTTGCCTTTCTTTACCTGGGTTTTGGGCATGCAGTGCTGGCAGGCTGCTATTACCAGCCTTGCTTCATCCATAAGCAGCACCCAGGCAATCCCATCACAATGGGCAGCAAAATCTGTTTCCAGGTCCCTTCTAGGATCTGGCCCTACCTTTTATAATGCTTTGTGGTAACAGAAAGGTTTCATGAAGCCTGGACAAGGGTTTTATGCCTGAGAGCTGAAGTCTGTCAGTTCTTTGTTCCAGCTCTAAAGACAATCCCCTTTCAGCATGAGATGTAGGTGAGGCTCATGCTTTCAGTTTCTAGCTTCTACCCTGCACCTGCTCTAACTACAAAAGAACAAAACAAAGGCTTTCTGTTCTCAGATGGTTTAAGAATAAGGTGAAGTACTAAATTTCTTGCAGTCATATCACTTCAAAGTGATTTTACCCTTGAGAGCAGCATTACCTTACACACAACAAGAGAACATCTATGCGCTTAAATGTCAAACCTCATGAGCCAAGAGCTGCTCTGCTGTAAGTGCTTATATAGCTTTCCACAGCTTTCATTCACTCTTTTATTGGTTCTGGTATAGAGTGACTGGTCATCCTTGCACAGATTTTCTTAACTCAATGAACAGTTTTATTTAACACAAGGAGGGATCTGCCACAGCAAGTGGAGCAGCCTGGTAAAACTGCTTAGAAGCCAGCACTCTTCTGCAAAGCAGCATGTCTGCAGAGCCCTGCCTTGCACCTGATATATTCTTGTTTAACAGATATCTTAATTTATATGGCTCTGCTTCACCTTTGCCTTGTTTGTCTTGTCTTTCCCTGGTGCAAGTTCATAAAGGCAGCAACTGCCTTCCTGTTTGTACATCGGTTGCCCTCATCTCAGCCAGGGGCTCTTGACACTGCATAGCTAACTGCACTGCAGAAGCATCATTTCCTCCAGGTCACTGCTAAAGAATGGAAACACAGCTGACATCTGATTCTCCAGTTAATCCATAGGCCCCATGCTAATTACCTTTACACAGTAGGCTGCACAGCCTAAGTGCAGAAAAACAGCTTGTATCAATCCAGAGAACAGCTAATGAGAATAACCAGCCATTAACACATCAAGTCAGATAAATGCTGGAGAGCACATCTGGTGGCTCAGAGTCTCTTATAATACGTGAGGGTTGTGTTTTTTTACTACTCAGTAAAATAGCAGCCACTTCTATGCAGCTTAGCTTCATAGGAAGTGGCTTTTATTAGGTTTATAGATCAAATCAAAATGTATGGTGAGTTATAGTAGCTGGGATTAAAATTCTAGACTTATGTATTAAAATTGTCTTCTGCCAAAATCATGTTTCACTCTGCTGGTAGAGGACCTTAGGGCCAGCTGGAAGAAGTGTGGGGACAGTACAGCTCTGCAAGTCCAAGTAGTTTTACCAGAAGTCTCAGGTGCAGGGACTGGATGAAAAGGGTCAGCAAACATGCTAGTGAAGTGTGCCAGTATGCTGTTTTATGTGCCCTTTTAGCCTGACCTAACTCACATAGGATTTCAGTATGTGAAGTTTGTTTGATGTTAGTCCTTACTACAGCCAGCATAGGAACAAAAGAAATACAGTTGGAAATATGCTACCTGGAGTTACAAATTTGGGACTAGCAATCAGAGGAGTTTTCTGACCTCTGATATTTTGCTTGATGGTTTTAAATCTCTTCCCTGTCAATTAATCTATCTACGTGACACTCTTTCACAGTATAAACTTATCTTTGGCTGGGGAAATAGCAGAACATTAGCAACCTGGAGAGTTTTCTTCCTTCCCAGTACAGCATTGCAGAGTAAGACACTGCTCATTTTTCTGTCACTTTTGTGTTCATTCACTGTAAGATAGAAGAAGACAATACCCCTGTAGGAGCAGACCAGCATAACAGAATCTACAGCTGACCATTTTCCATACAGAGCCATCTTCTAAAGAATTGTTCTTCTTTGCAATATACTCACGTGGCTATATTGCTTACATAATTTCCTTGGATTCCAGGGTCCTGATGATGGCATCACTATGATGCACTGTCAAGAAAGAATTTCTGTCAGATCTTCAGCTCACTAAGGAAGCATAGGTTTGCTATGGAGCCAGTTTAGTTGTATCCCAGCTCACATGCTTGTGCCAATTTTTGATGCCACTCAGAAGCAGCACATACCTGCAGCTTGATTTCCTCACCTGTTTCATAGCATTATTAGCTTGGCTGAGTCAAGAAGTTGACAGCAGCTGCCACATTGAGTTTTACTGGATGGGCTGGCAGAGGCTTAAAATCCAGATGCTCATTTATTTTCCTTACACAGACTGCATATGTTTATCTTTAGTGAGCTTGATGCAAAGCTAGCTGAATTGTTTGGGAGACTTTGTGTTACCTTCAGTGTGTTTGGATCTAGGCCCATAGGAATGTTCATTCCTTTTCACTCAAAATAGTAAGAAACATCAGGCTTTATTACCTGAGATAGAAGCTGAGGTGGAAAAGAGTGATGGCTGGCAAGGAAAAGAAGGGGAATGTTTTCTTATCACCAGAGAACATATTTCACAATATTGGTGGATTTATAAAGCCTGCCTCATGGCATGGAAAGAGAGGAAGGATCCTTTCTGGAGGGAGCTATTGAGAACTCCATGGATGGAAAATCTGCTGGCAAAAGTTTCAGTTATCACTAAGGTGAAAATACATCATGTATTGTATAATAGTTTATCCTTTTGCCAAGATCTGATTAGAAAATGAGAAATAACAGAGCAAGAAAAATTCTTCATGAAAATTACAGGAAAAAGAGTGTCCCATGAAATCTGAGACCTTCAATTCGCCCATATCTGGTCTTCAAGGATCAGCGAATATTAATGAAAATAGAGAACATTTTTTTCTTTTTCTGTGGCTCTGCCTTCTAACTTATCCTTTCAAATTGCTTTGGGCTGTTTCCAGACAGCCTAAACTCCACCTAAATGTCTGTTCTTGTAGTGGGTTAGTGCCTCTGGAGAGCAATTCAGAAAGCCTGGGGGTAGTGCAGAGTGAGAACGTCTTAAGTCAGACAGCAGGAAACACAAGACAAAGATGACACTTGGTGCCACTTAAAACCAGCTGAATATACCCATTTTCTTCCGTTTGTTTGGGGTTTTTGTTTGTTTGGTTTTGGTTTTGTTTTTATAATGGTGACACCAGTTGGTATGTTTAAACATTATTTCTGTCCTTTCTTTTTTAGGAGATGGGCTGCATGAAAGCAGGAGAAGAGAATCCTTTTGGTTCTAAGGAACATAAGGTACAAATTCAACCTCTATCCAGTGGATAGTGTAGGCTCCTTCCGTAAGGACAATCTTGTGCCCATTGTCCATGAACCTTGTGGGTTCACACCGTATCCCACAAGGAAGTAGGACTTCTTGTAAGTAACAGCAGTTCAGAGATAATCACATATTTGATCTGCATGTTTTAAGCGGTAATCAATGTCCATACAGTAATTAGAATCTCAAATAAAACTAGTGCAGTCATACAAAGTTCTGGTTCCCAGTCAGGAGAATGATGGTATATCTGAGTAACCCTTTTGGGCTGACTCTCTGCATCCTCCTTTGTACAGTGCCAGGGTTTGTTGGTGTGCTGGCATACTGCTTGGCTTTTCAGAAGGATGATTCTGTTGACCAGTGCAGGTGGGGCATTCCACCTGGTCTCCCACCAGCTCTCAACAGGAGGAAAAAGTTGGAAAGAGTAGATGTAACCCACATTGTTCTTAAGGCCACTGCAAATCCTCCATCAAAAATGTCTTGGTTTAGACCATAAGAAAGTTATGGCAGATTTACTGTGGTCCTGGAGACCGAAGGGCCTTAAATTTTTTGAAAGCCCTTTGCCAGTCATCAGACAGCAACAGCCACTTTCGGTTCTCTGGGGAACTAGAAGCAAGGCACCCAGTGATATTAAGCTATGTTCCCTGGGGACTGCAGCCTTCCACGACACTGCTGGGAATAGAGAAAGAAACACAGAGAAAAATGAAGTGATTTGTTCAGTGGGAACAAAACCTGCCTTTTCCTAACCCCTGCTCACATTATACCTTTCCTCTTGGTGGTATAATTCCAGAACCATACTAACATGTTAAAATTGTGATCACAGGGTGCTAACATCCAGATGGAGGTATTAAATAAAACTCACAAACAACCTCTGTTCTCACAGAGGAAGCTATCACAGCATACCTACCCATAGCCAAAAGGGTGGCCACAGTTCCAAAGGGAAAAGCATTTGTTTTCTGCCAAGGCTGTTCAGAAAAGACACAGCCATTTTCTACTTGTTAAAGGCACTGACATCTTTCAAAGTAAGCACCCTTATTGCCCCCAGAAAAGTGTATCATGAGCACTGGCAGTTCTCTTCCTCCCCATTTCTTTCTTCCTTGATTCCAGCCCCTGCACTCTCTCTACACTCAGAAGTCCTGAAAGACATTAGAAACTGAGGCTCATTTCTTTCTATCTTTGCTACTTGCATGATATTTTAATGTCTTTAATGTATTTATCTTCCTAATAGCACACTAAAATAGAGAAATACTGTTGTCTGGAATTTAAAGATAAGTAACTGATGCGTAGAAGGTTGAGCCCTACATCCTGGGCTGCATCAAAAGGAGCGTGACCAGCAGGTCAAGGGAGACGATTTTCTCCCTCTGCTCTTATGAGACCCCACCTGGATCTGAAGTTTCCACACTTTTTGGGCTGTCACTTTTTACTTTTTCAAGCCTATAGCTAGAATAACTGGCAGAAGGTTGTATCCTGTTCAAAAAGCAGGTTTTTCCTGGGTTTATGATTATACACACACCGTGACCTTTAGACAGAAAGAATATTACAACATATAACTTTATGGAAGTGAAACAAAAGGAAAAGCTTTGCCGCTTGACAGATGTTGCTGTTGCTTTTATGTTCCCTGGCCTTGTAAGGAGCCTTTGTGAGTTGTTTTCTTGCCTACTGCTCCTACAGTAGCTCCTTTGAGTTTCTCATCTGTCAGTTAAAGCATTCTAGATAAGGTTTATTCCACACACCTGATTTCTCAAACATCTGTTTGTTGCTGTGCAGGGAAACCTGTGAATGAAAGTGGCAACTACAACACATTTTAGATGCAGCCTGAATTAGTTTATTCTGGTTTCTATATGAACACGGGGTCATTTCTATCTTGTGCATCCTCCACATTTTATGGGAAGGTACAATGGTACTTTCAGTGTATTTTTTTCCAATGAATATTTATCTACACAATAGCCCTTGGCAGGCTTAGAGATTCCAAAAGTTGGAATGCAGCTACACAGATCCTTGCCTTAAAAATAACCAGCTCTCTTTCGAACCTTGTCTGGGGTTAAACTACAACAATGAGGTAAGAAAATATATGAGTTCAGTTTGTAGGCAGAGAAATGCAGTTACTTGCTGGCTGTTCAGACACAGCTCAGAGCATGACCATAAATTCTTCTTCAGTCCCCACAGTCCTGTGTATCATAGGCTTTCTTCTGGAGCGTCCAGCTGTAGTGATCTGAGGTGAGGACACCAGCCAGTTCAAGGGCCTAATGACTGTTTGGAGTGATGAGAGGGTCTGAGTGAGAGCTGAATCCCTGCTCAGATTCCAGAGTGATGGACACATGCTGAGAGTTCTGGGAAGCAACATCCCCGTCAGCCCAGCCTCACCACAGTTCTGATTTTTCTCCCTTTCATTATCATGTAAATAAAAAATTGAAGCAGGGGGAGACAGAGGACTCTTCACTTCTGAAATGGGTCTGTAAATGATAGCTGTATTTGAAAAAGATATTTTTGGAAGAAAGCATGTGCTGTATGAGAGTTAACTTCAGTAAGTGTCCATTAGTCACACCATCCCCCCTAACACTTCTGTAGGGTGTTGTAAATCAATAGAGCATAAAACAAGGTGATTGTCCAGTGAGAAAGCTCATTTCCCTTTGATGTTTACCAGTATTTCAACTGTAAACCTCTGTGAAACTCTTCTGGTTTAGAGATAAGATTATGCAAGTGAACACTATCTGAAAGGGAGAAAAAAAAGGAGAACATTGTCTTAGTTATTAAAACATGGGACTAGCTTCATTTCATCCTGTGCTCTCTGCTGACTCACTTTGACCTTGAACAAGTCCCCTTTATGTTTTCCTGACTGCAAGAATGGGATAATAATAGTATTTTCTGCTTCCTGGAAAAAGATGTGAACAAGGCTCAACATATCTAATGCACTTGTATGGAAGATACAGTGGGGACGCGAAGTTCTTTTTCCATGTAGGGCAACCAGGAAGAGTTGTAACCAGAATGTCCATAGTGTTGCAAGGTTCCATTTGGGACACTGTCTTTTTTTACCCCCCTATCACTGCATTTTTCTTTCTTGAAAGATTCAAGTAAAACAACTCAGCAATTCAAAGGTTGGAGCTGGGAAAGAAAAACCATACATTTTGTCCTCTAACAAATATTTTGGTGATTTTGCTTAGAGATGTTCTGGAGTCACTGTCTGATGTAGGGCAGTGTCTAGTCGTTTGCTGTAAAATCCCTCTTAGCATACATTATGTTCAGTCACAAATACTTGAGAAAAACAGTTGGCAAGTGTTCAGTGGCACTTAATGAAAAACCCTGGAAATGTCACTCTTGTCATGCTTGAGCCTCTGATGAGGTGATTGATTTGGTGGTGGAAACTGAAGTTCTGAGCAAGCATAGCAATGTTTCAGGTATGAAAGAAGACCTGTATTCTGATATGAGGATTTTGGAAGCTCCATGGATATGTGGTCTGTGTTTTTATACAGGAGGAGATGCTACTCTTCTGGACCTGTCAGTGTAACTTTGATTCCTGAGAAGATTCTGGAACAAGCTGTTAAAGAATTACTTTGTAAGTGCCCAAATGATTGCAAACTGATAAAAGAAATATCCAACAAGGATTTCTGAGAATGGGTCTTGTCAAGCCTGTTAAATTTCTGCCTTTGGCTGGTTAAGTGGCCTAGTGAGGAAAAAAAGGGGGATACAACTAACGTGATATAATCTCAACCCCAATGACATTTCTGTCACTTCTCCATGACATTCCCATAAAGAAACTAATGAAGTACAGTGCTAATATGGTTGTGAGAAGACTGGTGTTCAATGGTTGAAAACTTGCTCTCAGAGAGCACCCATCAGATCTTTGCTGCCAAATTTCAACTGAAGTTTAATCATGCTCTGTTCTGGACCTGGCTCTGTTCAGCATTTCTGTTGACAGTTTGAAGCACCACAAGAAAGACTATGGTCATAATATTAGTAAATGGGAATGGCACAGATCACGGTTGCAAGTACCGTGGACATAAGCATCAGAATTCAACACATACTTGAAAGATTGGAATCTGAAATCAGAACAGCTGAAATTCAGCAAAGTCTCCTCCTTAGGAAGGAGAAATTCAGCAGACAAGCACAAAATTGGGAGTTATTGTCTAGGCAGGATCACAGCAGAAGAGGGACATTTTTCCGACTGGACCATCCAGTATGATTTAAGATAGCACTTTTGTCTCCCAACAACTGAATATGAAGACAGTGAAGCACTGGAACAGATTGCCTGTGATGACAATGAAATCTCCCCTGTTGGAAAATCTTAGAGAAAAGTGAGACAAACATCTTTTGAAGATTTCTAGGTATCACTGTTGTTGTTTAACCCCGCATGGCAACTAGGCATCACACAGCCACTCTCTCCCTCCCCCCTGCCACTGGGATGGAAAAGAGAATTGGAAAAATGTGAAACTCTTGGGTTGAGATAGGAACAGTTTAATAATTGAAATAAATTCAGTACCCACTAACCAATGCCCAGCAAGTCCCAGAGCAGTGATCGGTGGCTCCTGGCCAACTCCCCCCAGTTTCTATACTGTGTATGACATTCTGTGGTATGGAATATCCCTTTGAATAGTTGGGATCAGCTGTCCTGGAACAGTCAGATTAAACATCCCAACTTCTTATGCACCTGCTCACTGGCAGAGCATGGGGAACTGAAAAGTCCTTGACTTAGGGTAAGCACTACTTAGCAACAACTAAAACATTGGTGTGTTAACGACATTATTCTCATACTAAATCCAAAACACAGCACTGCACCAGCTACTAAGGAAACAAATTAACTCTATCAGAGCCAAAACCAGGACGATCATTCACAAGATAGTCTCTCTTCATTCCCTTTCAATTCTGATGCTCTATGATCTACACTACAGAGCTCAAGCTAGGTATATGTCGATAATCAGATACTGCTGAGGAAAAGATGAGCTTTGTTCTGACAATTAAACTATCTTTACGTAGGCAGCAGTAGCAATTGTTCCACTTTCTGAAGTAGTGGTGAAGTCCTAGCTGGAGTCCTTTCCTTTGTCTCAGCTGAGAGCAGTAAGTAGACACAGTTGACGAAAAAGCACAGAAAAGCAGCAAGCATGATAAGAGGTGTAGAAAATGTGACTCATAAAAAGGAAGGTGAAAGCACTGGATTGAAAAGAGAAGGCTGAGAAACGGCAAAGCAGTTTGGAATGGATTAGTGCAGATGGGGCAACAGCTGGGAATTATTTTGCATGTCCATTCAGGGAAGGGCAAGAAAGAATCAGTTTCACCTTCACCTAAAAGATTTAGGAAGGATATTAGTTAAGTCTTTCAATCTGAAAGTGTGGCAAAGCATTAGGACATTCTACCCAGGGATATTGATTTCCTAAAGTGAAAAATATAAAAGTGTCAGGGATGGTGTCCAGATACTTCTAGCCTGCTTCAGTGCAGAATGTTTGATGAGATGATCTCTTGAGACTCCTCCCAGCCTGCCAGATCTGTGAATTTATCTTTGGCAAGCATTTGTTCTGGCATTTAGATAAGGTATGGGAAAGTGGAGCCTAATGAATATATCTGGAAAAATCACTAACTTTGATAATGAGTGCAAGCCCTTTCTGAAGAAAAGAAAACAACTATGTTGCAATGTGCCACTGTCAGGATGATTTATAAACATCATGTGTTGTTTTTGCAACTTATATCCTTCCAGACTCACGAAACTTACAAGGGCCAGGCCACCATGTAACTTATAGTTTTTGCGTCTTGCTCCTGTTTATGCTTTGATAAGTGTCTTGAATTTTAGAGAACATCTCTTGGGAAGCTCTGCATTGGTAAAAATATGCTGTGCTTTCAGAAACAGAACATGAATCACGCAAGAGTTGCCTTTGGTCTGCCAATATGGTGAAAAAAAGTCTCTTGGAAGCTCATTCTATTGACATAGTTAAATACATTTCTGGAAATTCTCATCCTGCAGATTTATTTCCAATTTGCTAAAATCAACTGGTAAGGACTAGGACTGCTGCCAGATCATGCCTTACCATCAAAAGTCTTCTTATCCTCCATCAGCATCTGCTTAATTGAGGCTGTAGAAAAACTGTCTGCTGCTTTCCCTCTGTTCACTGGTGAAAAGAAACTGCCTTTTCATTTGATAAGCTGGAAAAAGTTGAAATATTTGACTGTTAGGTGGAAGATCATCCAGTGAATGTGAACCAAATAATGTCACTGTTTCACGTGCTTCTACATAGAAATCCAAGTGCAGCAGGTACATGCTGTGCTCTTTCAAAAGACAAAGAAATTTTCTCCTTTTCTAGCTAGCTGTATTACTGTTTAGTTTCTGAAATGCAAACCTGTTAGTGACTTTTCATTTTACCATAATACCTGCAAAGATAATTTTTCTGGAGGAAAACTGATTTCACAATGGATTAATGGATCTGTTGGCAGGCAGAAGTAGGGAGCCTCACCTTCCCTTTCCTTAGCAGAGAATTTGTGGAGAAAACAGCCCTTACTGCTGTGCAGTTGCATTGATGTTAAAAGAGACATAATGGCTCTAGGATACGTATCATGGGTGCTGTTAACTGTGCAGTTAAATTATAAAAAGGTGAAAAGTGTATTAACAAACACGTTAGGCAGAATATCCACCTTTTGTAAGATAAAGAAGGATCTTAGAGCTAGGAATTCTTTCATTAATTTGGCTTACAACCACACATTTCAAAGTAGGCATCCAGCATCTGCTGTTTCTCTACACGTACTGGATTAGTTTTTCACCTCTGAAGACACTGCAATGGTATGCCGTGCCTGCACTGACCTAAGAGCAACCTTCTGAGAGAGGACAAATGGTTTTGCTTCCAGTCCTGCCAGGTCGTTTTCTGCCTTGTGCTTTCCACCTTCAGAGAAGAACTGCCGAGTAAGCCCATTCCTGCCAAACAGGGCTGAGCAGGCCAGAAACGAGATGTGGTAAGAGAGCTAGTAGGACAGCATGAAGGCAGCAGCAGTGGTGGGTCACCCAGAAAAGCCTTGGGGGGTAGGGACATGGGTAGGTACATGGTAACCCTTGTCATGCCCCCTCATGTCACTGGGCAAGGCTGTCCCGAGCCCTTCTGACCCAGTAAGGTGGAATAGCTGCATCAGCTACCAAAACAGCTCCAACACAGCAAGCCCTGAGCCATGTCCTGCTTGCTCCTGCTCACTCTGTGCACACACCGTGGATTTCCCACCTCAGTGAAAGAGATGAAGCTGGTGGGAGGAAGAGCGCAGGGGTCTGACTTGTGAAAGAGAAACATCAAGGAACTTCTGCCCTTTGAGAACAAAAATGTAAGCTTTCAGCCCCATCCTGGGTTTGCCCTGCATGAAGAGCCATGGAAGCGGGAGTATTTGCAGTGTTACTTGATGCTTGGTTTTATCTGACAGCCTGGGATCACAATACAAGATTTGCCTGTCAGTCAGACTTAAATGTATATGGGATAAGGCTTTGATTCAAGAAAGTATTTCAACAAGAAGTAGTGTCTTTAGCAGAAAAACACTTCCAGGGCTATGCTGAATGTGTCATAAATCCCTTTCTTTGATATTGTAAAATTTCTGTCAAGAAAGGCAGACTTCTAAATGTCTTTAATTGCACTAGCTTATGTAGTTCAAACAATGGAAAAAGAAAAAATGCAATTAGAAGGGAAATTAAAAGCATATGGCACTTATCAGAATTATTTTAAATATATTTAAATGTGGAAAGCTGTGTCATAACCCTTAATCAGCCACTATGAATTTGAAATTCCCATCAAATGCTGATGGGTGTTTTGTCTTAGTGAAGACTGCAAAACTCTGCCCTCCTAATGGGATGGTCTGGTCCACAATCACAGTGCCTTTACTCTAGACGCTTCTAACAAATTACTTTACCAGAGGTTGTTTTTTTCCCTCTTCACTTTTTCCTTAAGCTTCTTCTGCAGTTTGGGAACTTTGAGCCTTCCTACCTTTATAGTCAAATCTTATTGGACACAACTATATATAACTGAAGGATGAGGTCATCCTTCCCTTTGATAGAGGAACTGCCTTGTACATAAAGCCAGAAAAAAAGAAATATACATCTTTGAATATGGTTATGTGTTGGAACAGAATAACATGCGACACAGCAAATTCTCTTCTGGAAGATTTTAAATCAAGACTAGATCCTTTCATGGAAATAGGCTTTAACCAAAAAGTACATCATTGAAGGAAAGTGGATGAAGTTTCGTTGCTTCTGTTATGGAGAGGGACAGATAAGATGATACTAATGGCCTTTTCCGGCTTAGAATTGCTGAGTGCTTTATTGAATGAGAAAGAGAGTGAATTTTAAGTACTCAATTATTTTAAATGGAAACTCCCTTGCATAATGTGGCACTGTATTTTCTCCTGCAGTACCTGATGAAATTTTATTCCGTCCCAAAGATAAATAAGGAAGCATGTCGGTTTTCCACAAGCTCTTTAAAATGAGTAATGCACCACTCAAAGGGGTCTTTTTTTCTGTTTATTTCTGGCACAGAAATGATGAGGACCTCTTAAGGTGTTTTTAGAAAAATCACATTTTTGTAAAGTATGCATTGTTTTCTGAGAGAAGGATTTAAGGACATATGTTAATTACTCCTTACGTATGCATGTCACTGACATTTTGAAAGTCTACCTGTTGCTATAGGAGAAGAGGTAAGTAGCATAATATTAATCTCATATTTCAGCGAAGAAGTAAACATTTTAAAGCCTATGGAGGATGTATGCCACAGTCACAAATATAGTTCTAACACAATTCAAAGGATCATTTCATATTGCTAGCTACACCTTTGAAGCAGCCTGAGTAGGTATTTAATACTAGGCCTGCTTTTGAGGGAGTGAGCAAAGTCTGAGAGGTGTGTTGAAGTGTTATGCCACTCAAAATGCAAAGTGCCTCGAGGGCCCTGGTAGCTGCTTGTCACTGGGGGATGAACATGCCAAATCAGGGAGCGAACATACCAAATCAAGGAGCAAACATGCCATATCTTCTCTCTCCTCACCATCAGTGTCTCTGGGGCTATGCTCTGACCAGAATTACAAAAATACATTTCCACTTACCCGCTCTTCCCAGTAGGATTAACTGCTACACAGGGGTCTCAGCTGACTGTGAGCAGTTCCCTGGATAATCTACAAAGTAGAAGACAAAAAGAAGTGATACCATGTAGACCAGCTACTGCAGTGCTTAAATGTATCACAGGCAGCTATGGCCTCCAGCCCTTCCTCACAAGGTCCAGAGACACCTCCCTCCAGCCTGAGGTCCTCTCTGCAACATCTCGTCTGTGCTGCAGAAGGCAGATGCAGAAGGGACTGACTCTTGGGTATGGTTCAAATGCTGTCCGCAGATCTGTTGTCAGGCACTGTCAGCAACTACATCACTTCCCCCATACCAGAAAATATTTATCATAGTGCAATCCCTCATCAGAGTACTCAAGCTTATTAGACCACCTAGTATAATGGGGGCAGGGGCATGTGCAAGAAGGAGACTGAATTGTCAGAAAGAAGGAGAATTTGTTTACTGTAACAGTTTAATTGTGCAAAGTAGAATTATAGAATGGTTTGGTTTGGGAGGGACCTTTAAAGGTCATCTACTTCAGCCCACCCTGGGGAGCAGGGACATATTCAACCACAGCAGGTTGCTTAAAGCCCCGTCCAACCTGACCTTCAGTGCTTCCAGGGGTGGGACTTCCCACCTGTTCCAGTGTTTCACTGCCCCCATTGTAAAAAATTTCTTCCTTATATTTAGTCTAAAGCTACCTTTTTTAGTTTAAAACCATTACTTCTCATTCTATTGCAACAGGCCCTGCTAAAAAGTCTGTCCCTACCTTTCTTGTAGGCCACCTTTGAGAGCTGGAAGGCTGCTATAAGGTCTCTCCAAAGCCTTCTGTTCTCCAGAACCTGGAGAACCCCAAATCTCTCAGCCTGTCTTCATAGGAGAGGTGCTTCAGCCCTCTCATCATTTCTGTGGCCCATCTCTGGACCTGCTCCAACAAGTTCACAATCCCTTGTGTTGGGGGTCCCAGAGCTGGACACAGTACTCCTTTGCAGGTAACTCCTCTGGCACCTCGGCCTTTAGCTGCTCCTGCAAATTCTCTGGCAAGTTTCATGCTCTTGATGTGTTAAAAAAAAAAAAAAAAAAAAAGAAGAAAAAAGTATATATTTATCATTAGTCTGGGGAATTTTTGTGATCTGTTAGATATAGTTCTTCTTTTTGGCCACCCTTATTGCATTTTTATATTTAATGAGCCAGAGTTTATGGTCCTTTCTCTTTTCTCCCTTTGGACATGCCTTCAGCTTTTTGAATTTTCTAATGCTTTTGTTTGCTCTGCTGCCTAACAAAGCTGCTGTCTTCGGCCTTTCTTCAAGCTTTTCTTCATGCCTTTCTGAAAAGGTGGTACGTACTCGCACTGCACTAACTGTAAGGCATCCCTCAGCAGCTTCCATCCAGCCTGTAGGAACTTAATTCTCGTAGCTGTCCCTTTTAATTCCTTTTGAAATGCTTCCTCATGTTTATACAAGTTCCCTTTTCTAAAGCTGAGCATATCTGTAATGGATGACACATTGTCACTGCTGACCAATGTGCAGCAACATGCACATCTTCCAGGGTCAACACTTGCGCACAGTGAAACTCCAGCCTGTGCAATGAGCTCCCGCAGCAGAGCTTCCAGGGGAAAAAGAGAACTGAAGTGGTCCTCCTACTAAATGCTCCTAATAAGCAGCATTTTCTATATGACTTGTTAAAAAGGGGAACTCAGGTTAAAGACCTGAGATGAGGCTTTTATTCTGCTAAAGGGATCTAGCTAGTCTGTATTTAGTAAATGGTATTGAACCCATGTCTCAGAAATTATAGGCAAGATGACTAAGAAGTCTGCTTGTCCTGGCACATGTGAGGTCACTGTTTGTGCACTGCAAACAAGGAAATGAGAGAGAAATTATTTTAGACTGGAAAAGCTTCCTTAAGGGGACTAACTGGTTAAGTGGCTGTTACTTGCCGGAAAATCAGGCACAAGCCCTTGTTACAGGTACAACTGCAATTCAGAGGGCTGCAGCAATAACGCAGCTGTAGGAAAGTCAGTTCAATATATCATCAGTCAGAAAAGGCAAAATGGAATAAATGACCTTTGTCATATTTTTACAGTTTCCCTGAAGCACAGACGCAGATTATGGAGTGATGGGAAGGGTGCAGTTCCTATCAGCAGTGACTGTGCATTTAGCTGTATTACAAATAATGGCACACCCAAACCCACTACTGTTTCTGCCTTCTTTACCTAATGATAGAAGGAAGTCTTAAGATGCAGTCTTGCCTGCACACCCATATAAAGATAACAGAAAACAATCATGTCTGATCTCAACCTTCTTCCTAAAATTTCAGATCCTGAAGGATCAGATCAAAAAGCCCAAAACCAAGCTCTCAGTCCTCATCATGTGTGTGACAAGTTTGTTTGGAAATGTGCTAGAAGACCTGTATCAAACAAGTTCACTCTGATGCAGTGAAGGGACCTTACCCAAAATTTCTGACTAACCCAGAAGAGCTTTTGTGTAGTGATGACTTTGGGTATATTTGTAGAAATGCAGGAAAGAGAGCGGAACATAAGAGTGAAGACCAGTGCTGTGTTACCTTGGACAGGTTAGTTTTGAGGGCAGTTGGTTAGGTGGTAAAATGACACAAATACGTAGACTGAAAGTACAAATATCACTTGTTTAAGTGTCTGCTTCAGCAGCAAAACAGTCCCATTTATTAGTGTTTTCAAATCTGTGTGAGGCAGCATCACCATCAGTATTTTTACCTCACCCCTGTGGGGTTGCCACTGCAGGAGGAGCTGTCAGGTGTCCTCTCCAAAGGGGTGGATGCACAGGGATTCTTTTGCTCAGGAAATCTGAAATCTAAATCTCAGTTTCATAGTTCCAAATGGAATGAAAACCCATTCAAGTCAAGCTGGATTTTCCCCTTGACTTGTAAGCATTCTTTGAAGCTGAACCAGCTTGGGAAGACTAAGGACATGGGGAAGGGTTGTGTGGAGATGATCAGTTTATGGATGCTTGTTCAGGAAATATCAATAACTCTTGTGGCATCTTGATACTGGCTTTGAAAACAAAGAATGAAAATGAATTTATAACTGATAAGCAGAGGAACTGTTTAAAAACCCAGTTCAGGTTTTATCCACATGGTCTTAATCTTATTCAAAGATTCCAAGAAGCAAAAGCGTGAGGTCAAGTGGCAGCTTGACCCCACTTTGTCTCCCGGACAGTGACAAATTGTAGAATGGAAGGAAAATCTCTTCAAGCACGTGCAGGCTTTTCCACAGCTCATCTGAAATTTTACATTTAACTGGTTTTGATGAATGTGGACTGAAGATGGGGTAGCAGATAATAATGTATGCTTCAGTGACTTTCCCATAACACAGCAATAACAAATAGGTAATAAAAGTGTCACAGACATTGATGAAATACAGACTATCCTGTTCCTTTGTTGTGTTTTTGTCCCTAAATATAACTCAATATTGTGGCCATGATCTTTGCTTAATGGTGACCTTCAAGCTTAAAAACAGCCTGGACTTGGGGCTATATATGCACACACATGCACGCATGCACACACAGAGAAAGGCACTCTTCTTTCTGACAGAGAAAAACTAGCAGAGGTAAAAATCCATTTTTCCCAGAGGCTTTCTTCTTCAGAAGTAATAAGAATAAAATATCAAACATTTTGGCTTTCCTGAGACATTTCTGGGAAGAGTCAGAAATACTATTTTCCTAGCTTCTCCCTAAAGGAACTAGGGAATCACATCTTTAGCACAGACATCTCTACTTCCAAATGTTTGCCCAAGTATTTGTGTTATGTTTGTACTCAGTTATTGCTTTTTTCCCAATTTAAACCATAGTATATAGCTTGAATTAAGCAGTCCTTTCTCATCTCTAGCTAGTTAACCTGTGTCAGAGATGGAATTATGAGAATTCGGGAACTTTTGGGTGCTCAGAGTGCCCTATCTCTCTCCGGTCCTTTTGATTCTCTTTCCTGTCCCTTGTTTTGTCCTCCCAGCCTTTTTCTCTGGTATACTTTAAATCATTTCAAGATAAAAATCAATTAACAGTGTTATGGAACAAAAAAAAAAAAGTCTTTAGTGCTTTGACTAAGAATAATACTGAAGAGGTTTTCATTTCAAAGGTTAGAACATAACAAAAACTAAGGCAAAGCAAAAATGTTTTTAGGAAGGAAAAAACAGTTAGAGCTTGCCAATGGAATGGCTCTCCTTCCTCCTACAGGGAAAAAAAATGAAGCCTACAATGACTTTTCCAATAATTTTGGGTTTAATATGATTTGGTACCAGGAAAATAACTGATGAATAATATCTAAAAAGGAAGATAAAGATTTGTTAACAAGTCTTTTCTTTGAGGCAAACAGTGGTTATCACTGCAGGTCTATTATAAAAAGTACTGGCAAGATATGCTTGGGGAGGGCTGATGGTACTTTAGCCTTTGACTTCCTCAAGGCTGGAATTTATCCCTGAAGGAAAGGGAAGAGATATGAAAACCTTCTTCTGTGTTGTGCAGCAAGTGCTTCTCAGCTCTGATCTGGCAGCTCTTCCTTTGGGCAGGACAAGGCAAAGGATGGAGCCAGTTCTGGCAGTACTCATGGCACAGATTTTGGGATCCTGACAGCATTCCCTAAAATGAGATGCTATTTTGAAGGGTGAAGCACTCCAAGCTGCACAAGTGAGCAAGTGAATAGATGGCAGAAAAAGGAGACTCTATATTGGAGGCTCTGTAAGGAGGCTTTTCGTCTTTTGGCAGAAATGAAGCGTAATGATGGCAGCATTTTCAGGTATTGCTCTGAGATGCCAGTGAAACCACCCAGACAACTTCTTGGCATCTCTGCTGGAACCTGAAAGCAGCTGGTGGGCACAGCCTTTCTGTACTTTCTTTCCAGAAGGCTTAATTTACTCCAGCTGGATTTGTGGGAATCCTGAGGACTTTCTCCAGGGGAGCTACCTCTTGGAGAACAAAATCTCTTGCAAACATCCAGAGTTTCTGACAGCTGTGTCATTATCTCACCTTTTTGTGAAGCCAGGAATAAAAGAGAAATCTTTTGTGTTGTATGTGTTTCTTCCATACACCACACTTTTAAGTCACTCTTATCCTGAAAACTTCTGTTTCCTTTCCATGCTCTTATCCTGTACATTGCGTTTACTGGGCTTCAGCAAGTGCAAATACAGGTCTTATATGAATGGCAAATCATTGTATTTCTGTGAGAAAGCTTTTGTACTACTGCTGCTTCTCCCTGAGCCCATAAATGATTCTACTGGTTTTCTTACATCCCTGTGGAGGGATAGAGGCAGCATCCTTCTTTGTGTCTCAGCACTCATACTCACAGTGGTGTTAAAGTTCAGGTTTTTGTTCAGACATCTCTCACTTGCATTCAGAGACTCAAAGTGTTCCAAACAGCAAACACTGCAAAAGCAGGGAAAGGAAAAGATGGACAGGGAGAAAGATATCTTGAAGTAAAACTTGCTATACTGAAGGCAGTAAGCTTGGCTTCAGGAGTGGAGGACCGTACCCCGCAGCCCAGCAGAAACACCTGTTTTAATGTAGCACTGAAAGGCATCTGTTTTGTCCTTGCATTTTGGCATATGATCCAGAGAAATGAAGAGTGGATGTTTTCTGTCATTTTTGTGCCTGCGTTCAGCTTCATTCGTAGTGCCTACTTCAGCCTTAAAAACATAACCACAAGTGCTACTACAGGCTTAAGAGTTTTATCGCCTGCAGGGTCAGCCAAATGGGATTTTCCATGTAAGGAAACCATCTCGAGAGGTTGTCTTTCTCAACTTTAGTCTTCATCCAAGGCCTAGAGTTAAAAGGGTTGTTTGAAGTCCGACTACAAGCACATGCAAGCATGAGGCAGGGTTATCTTCAAACAGCTCCTATCTTGATCATGAGCCACATTTCCAGGCTTCTCCCTGGAGACACAGCAGGGCTTACAGTAAGCACTAGCTGTTACTTCATATCAGCTGTACAGTGTATTTCAGAGGGGATTGTAAGGCCATGGTTCAGAGAGGTTCATAAGTCAAGAGGAAGTTGTGAGTAAACATAAAATGATGCAGTCAGTCTGCTTGAAGTGCAAAGTTCACTCCAGCTGGGCTTTAAGGTGTTTTTTGTATAGACACAACAGAAATTCAAGTTCAGATGAGTGCTTGGGGAGGTTCCTAACAAGACCTGGAGACCATGGATGAGTGGGACTATTCAGATCCAACAACCTGATTTGACCATATTTCTAACTCTGAAAATATTTTTTATGTGAATACAAAACTTTGTGCCCATTGAGATCCAGTGTAATTCTTAATTTTAGAAAGTAGATGAACAATTTCCTGGACAAAGCAATGTGGTGTAGAACAAGAACTGATAGGAAGCCTCAAAGGAAATAAAATATTATGGTCCTTTTTCCATGAAACCACATGATTTATATCATAACATCAGCTTCTAAATGACTGTCCATTCTGTATGATTTCATTCTGCAGGCACAAAAATACTTAATGAAATAGCATTTCAGTGGTTTTTCCCACCTGATTCAACCCATGCAGTGCTAGAAACCTTACAAGGCTGTTTCCTCAGAGCTCATTCCCACTCTGGAGCAGGCATGCAATGTTTGTGTGATTCTGCAGAGTGTGTACTTTAGGAATCTGAGTTCCCTGATGGAGGAAGTGAGTAACTTGTTTTGACTTCAGTGCCAGTTACTCATATCCTGTGAAAAGACAAGTGGCAAGGGGGGGAAAAACCGTAAGAAGAAGAGGATCCAAGAAAAGAGATAAAGGGG
>JANHGB010060237.1:0-43533 GCA_026283785.1 Coracopsis vasa
CAGCTCCGCCTCATGCCGAGCCACGGCCATGGCCCCGCCACTACCCCGCCGGCCGCCACCGCGGAGCCCAGCCGGGACCCGGCGGAGACCTACTGCGCCGAGCGGTGGCACTCGTTGTGCAGCTTCTTCGTCGGCTTCTGGGAGGGCTGAGCCGCGCCCGACCCCCGCGGTGGCATCCCCGCCCTGCCAGCCGTCCCCGTACCTCCACTTTGTCACCCTTCCCCTTTCCCTCTCCAATAAAGTGGTAACGACTTTCTGCCAAGAAGCTCACGTACTTTTTTCTCTTCAAAGCCCTGTAATAACCTGCAGCACCGTGACACTGCTGAACAGCACACATGACATCTGTCAGCTGAGATGAGAGCATCTACGTACAGTTCATGTAACTTGAGTATATTAAAGTTTTTCAAAGGGACAAACACTGGGAGACAGCTATCCCCCCCTACTCCCCTAATCAGTTTCTGTAAGCCTAAAGGTTACACAGAAATTGCCCAGCTGGAAAAACAGACATTTGTACCAAAATAAAGAACAGAGTTCACTAAGCTCTAAACCCTAGAATAAACTCTCTTGCTTACAAAGACTTCACAGATTAAATGAGCCACTCCAGTCCTGCTTTCACAGAGCAGATAGTCACTGACTGTCTTCAAACAGGAACACAGAGTCGGGTGAGAAACCACCTATGAAAAGATTGAGAAACTCTGAAGCAGGTGGGTACACTTACTGGGTTTGGGAGATTTATGCTGTTTCAGGTAGCTAATGAGCTAAGGCCAATACCAGTCACATTTAGAGGGACATAGCGTTGAAGTAGGCAACTTGTTTTACCAAGGAGGAAGGGTTTCAGAGGTTTAACACTATCCACTCACTGAATCACACCTCTTTGGTACATTTTGGTAAGGGGAGCGCAGGTTCTCAGTCTTGATTTCTCTCCTTTAGATGTATCCCACTCAGCTTCTGAAAATAGGACTGATTGCTACAACCTGTGCTTGACTGCATGTCAGCAGCTTCTCTGCCCCCTGCCCAGCACAGCTATCACTCACTGCCTAACCAGGTCTCTGCCTCGGGAAAATACACCTCTGTCAAAGCTCTAGCATTACAGGTGAGTGTTTAGGTGTGCCATATATATTCTTATGGCAGCATTATTTGCCTTGCTGGATTACAGAATTTCACCTTTTCATACAAGGAAAATGGGAACAATGTGTTATAAAAGTTTGAATTTCACAGCTAAACTGTTGACAAGCTTAGGACAAGAACTAAACCTCACAGGTACACACAGCAGCCTACAGACATGATGTGACTGGGCTAAACCAGAATTTTAATTATTTAAAAATGATCTTAACCCCGACATGAGAGAAATCATTTCTGATTTCAGCCTGAATGCTCAAAATATGATAACAAGTAGTGCTTACTTCCCTTAATGTAAGATCATTACCTAATTGTTCAATTAGAGCTGTTTGAGACTGATGAAATACTGCCCAGGGACAAATTCAGTCTCAGTTCTGAAATCATTTTATAAACCCTGAACTACAGAGTGTTTAGAAAGGTTATGCAACGAGAGCTGCTTATTGCTAGTCCTTATGTGGCCCCTTCACAAATCCTCTAAATGCACCTAACCTACAACATAATGTGCTTGAAGAAAGCCACATGAAAATGGGAATGGCCAAAAGCACTGAGGCAGAATTGTTGCTTATGTAGCCCTGTAAAATCGTGTGTACATTTGCAACCGCCCTTGCAGTTACAATTAACACCATTAATCCCCACGTTTAATAGAGAAGGAGTACGGGACGTGAACATCTAGCTACCAGTCCCTGGACCTGGTTCATATATCAAGTGCCACAGACAGACCTGGGTATGATCCCAGTGCAGGGGAGGGGTGGCAGGAGGGAAGCCACAAGCATGCCCCACTCTGCAAACCGCCTCCTCTCTGCTGCTCTATGCACCTTCAGGTGCCTGCCCATGACTGGGAGCACTTGCAGACTCTATATGATTTTAAGGATGGCTGTTAGGAGGCTAGCAAGAGGTAGCAAGGATCTGCCCAGTGGCTCTAAAGAGGATCTGGACTGTTGCATACAGCTGGACTGCTGCATACAGCTGGACTGCTGCATACAGCGCTAAGGCATTTTCCTTACCACAAGTAGCACTATACAGATCTTGATCGTCAATGTATGTGACTTACACAGTAGGTTTCTTTTAATGACAGCTCATTTTTCCTTCACATGTGTGTCACACCAGTAGCCATACAGCAGGCTACTGACCATAGCATTGCACAGTATCTTGCAATAATACACAGCTTTGTTTTAATTCCATGGCACTGGCACAGCAGCTTTGTGCAGTGCCATTAGAGCTTGCATTTCGCACCATCGGATGCAAAGGTGGAACACCATGGCAACTGAGCTGCTTACCCACATTGCCTGCATTTGAAAACCCAACTAGGAATTCTGAACAAATTCATTGTTTTGCCCAAGAGGGAGAAGAAAGAAGAGGATCCCTGGCTCCGTTTTTCACCACATTATTCCCCTGACTCTCCAGAAGAGCTCAGCCTTTCTCATAGCCCCACCAAGTAAGGAAACACAACAACCTGAGATATTGCATTCATTGCATTTACAGTGGTTGATAACATCATTGCCCGGTGCTGCACCTCATATTCAGGTTTTTCACTGGGTATTGCAGATCACAAAGGCTGGAAAACCACCATCATATCCTCAAGTTCAGTTTTAAGGGGACAGACCACAGCTTTTTGCTTCCTAACTCAACATTTTCGTCCTCTCTCATGATTAGGTGACAGCTTACACCACCAGCTAAGCCAACCAAACACAGGAAACTTTTGTAGCTGTGATCATCACCTCCAACAGAATCTGTTCCCTCCCAGCTCCACCATAACACGGACTTGTATGTCCCATCCCATCCCCTCCATTTAGTTCAGCCACTCAAACCTACCCACACACCCCTGTGTAGCCAGCCTTACCTCTGCTTTCCCACTGCAGCTGTGGTGGTCCTTCACCTCTTCTCTGATTCCTGGCTCGTCTGGCTCCTATCATTCCATCCTTCCCTCCTCAGCTCCTCACAGTCACCCAACATCCTCAGAAAGAAGAGCCAGCATAGCCAGCCTGCTAGAAGAAAACCCTCTCTGCCTACCCCACAGGTCAGATAAACCCTCCCATCCCAGGCAGAAGCAGGTGGTCCTGGGCATAATTAACTTGCCTCACAGGCAGGTGTAGTTTAGGTTATCATAATAAGGATGCTGCCAGCTGAATGTATCAAGATGCTAGGGTTGCCTTTCAAGGAAAAGCATGAGCTACCTTGAAAAGAAAAAAAATATAATAAAATCAACTGACTTTTTAGCTTCTAGATTGTGATTTTTTGGGAGCAATAACTCTCTGGAAGTTTTCAGGGTAAAAATAAAATCAGCTTTATGCCATATTGCATACACAGCACTGTTTTCTGTCATTTAGCTGCTGAGTGGAGATGGTAGCCAGTTTGAATTCACACTTCATCATGTATTCATGAGACCATACAAACAGATATCTGTGTCTGGAAGTTCCAACAGAATCTCAAGAGCTGGCAATGCCATGCTTTTATTTTTCTTTGGAGAGAAATCAGTGATGCTGAATCCGGGTATGTTGTTATTGCAGCTGGCTTTAATTACTCTTTTTGTATGTAGAATCCCCTTTATCTTATTAAATAGCAAACTAATAATTTTTCACCACTTACTGAATTTGAAGGCACAATTAAAGGATGTTCCTCTAATTAGGGAGGTTAAAGCAGGCAGTAAACTGTCTTGCTGTTTGCAGCAATCTCTTCCTATGAAGTAACATCACACAATTAATAAACATAAATCTTCACTATTTAAGCAGAGCTGAACCAAGAACAGGAATCTCCAAAGGTTCAGCAGAAGGGTGGTACTCACAGTGACGGCAGCTTTAGGCAGATATGGCTGTGCCTTACTTGAAAGCATTTCCATTTCTGTAAGTCATCTTGATACCTGTGAGTTACGCTGAACTGAGGTGGGATAAAAGCTCATATCTGCACAAGGCCACTGTGCTCAGCCATGTCTGGACACAGAGACTAGCTCTTATCCTCTGAAGGACCATCCATTTATTCTTGGTCTGTATTATTACAGATATTTGTGACAAATTGTTTTTTGGAAAAGGGGATGTGGCTACTGTTTTGGGCTACCAGAATTTATGCTTAGCCCAGGTCCACATCCTCCTTGAGGCTGTACGTCGCACAGGCTGAATGAGAAAAGTTCAATGTTCTATGAAATAACAGGAGCTAAAGAGAGTCCAGCACACACTGGGCTTAATTGCCAGGTGTTTGACACAAACTGGGATCTAACCCACTTTCCTGCACTGCAGTAGGAACAGGAGAGCTGTATTTCCATCTCATTCATGCCTTCACAATTCCTCTGAACACTTCAAGATTTCAACAGCCAAACTGAACAACAAGAAGTGAAACCTGGTCAGGCAGCCTCAGTTCGACTCTCAGCTCTATCAACTCTACACACCTATGTTTGCATATTTAATATTTCCACATCTGATTGTTTGAAAGTCAGTTTTCTACTGGAGTTTATGACTGACCTGTTCCTAGGGGAGCCTACAAATGGATGCTATTGTTTTGGAGATTTGTGGTGCAACTTAAAAGCCATGAGGCTACTAACAAATAAGAATAAGGTGGAGGCACAACAAACCCCCCATCAAAACAACCATTCATGTGGGAGCTGGTTGTGTAATAGGACCCAAAATCTTTGGGAATTTCTCTTTGAATGCTCCTGACGTATTGTAGGCTCTCCCTTGTGCTGTGAGCCCTGTCTGAGACTCACTGTAAAGCCAAGCAACACAAGAGGTGACTGAATGGCAGGCTTTGTCATTTTGCCAAGCACCAAACTCCTTCCTTTGTAATGATTTGGATTTTTAAGAATTCCAAGCTCAGTTCATGAACGCAGTTACATGAAAGAGGCCTTTAATGTACAGTATTACAGAGTTTAGATTAACTCTCCCAGCCCTCACACTCCTTCCTTACATGGAAGGGATCTGTTAAGGACAAGCAGGTATAAAATATCTATGGCTTTAGAAATAATTCAGCGTTTTAGGGCTTAACCTTGTTTGGTATGTGCCATGCTTTGTGCAGTGTGTACGGTCTGTGCTGGCCTTTCAGAAGGGAAATATTTTGCCCAGTTTGTTTCAAGCTCTCAAAAGGTTAATGATGCATCTTTCTCAGAGGGGCTGTGAGGCACAACCTGAGCTGAGCCCACATTCCCACTGAACAGTGGCATGGCCTCATCACGGGGCTCTGATTTTACTGTTGGCTTCAGCCTTCCCATGGGAGAGCCCTGAGCTGCCCTAGCCTTCCCTGGGCTCCCACATAGCCCTGGCTGGCAAGTACAAAGGCTGAGGGTCACCCATGGGGTCCCAGTGCACCAGGGAAACACATGAATGCTATAAATTGTACATGTTATAAATACATTGTATTTTTATATATATATATATATATATATATATTTCAGAGCTCTGTCCTTGCTGGTGGCCTTTGCAACCTGGATGGGTACATGCACTTAATAGCAGCTCACTGCTGGTGTGTGCCCTGAGCAGAGGGCTCTGTCTGCCTGCTTGGGTGGTGCCTGGGATGCACATCATTGCCATTCTAGCACCTCACTCACTCATTTTATACCCACTGTGGATCAGCTGGAGAAGTTTTATGTTCATCCCCCAGAGGAAATCTGGGAATAATTGCTCTTTATAAAATAAGGCTTTTTAGGATTAAGTTTCAGACTAATTTCAGACTCTGAAATGATTTGCTATTTAAACTGTCATAAATTGAGAAAATATTTGATGAAAGCGTTAAGGTGAACACAGAATTAAATAATTTCTGATTACCTGTTCACAAAGTACTGAAGTTAAACTATCTGTTTAACAAAGGAAACACGGAGAAAAAAATCTGATCCTGTAAAAAAGATTGAAATCCTAAAATGCAAAATTGTGTGCATTACCTACTTTAGAATATGTTCTTAATTTAATAAAAAGGATCTTAAAGCATTTATTTCTGCCAATTATACCCAGAGCCCCTATTTAGTCAGGCTACTGGATTCAGCAGATTTTCTTGCATGATTAATTCAAGGTCTTAGGCCCCAAAATGTCTGAAGGGTTTGAATTTTCATTTGAAAAAGAGCAAAAATCCTACAGTAATTTCTTTTATTTTTTTTTTCTTTTCCAGACTGCACTTGTAACCAGAAAATACCTGAGATCGATCATCCTCAGAGTTAGCTCAGTGAAAAGCAGAAGAAAACCTAGTGGCTGACTTTCAAAATCTATGCTTCTTTTCAATTAAGAAACTATTGTGTGCTTCCCAAAGTCAGCATCCTTAGCAGCAGCATGATTTGCACTAGGATGAATAAGGATAGCTTCAGCCCCATGTGTTTGCTGCTTCTTTTTTAATTTTAAGAGTAAACCCTTTCAAAATTATGAATAAATTTATCACCAGTATTCTTTTGATGGGGAAAGAGTAACAAGACAGCCACACAAGAGAGTATTATTTCCAGTTAGTCGAGACAAGATGTTGAGGATTTAGGGCTGATCTTTTGTCTCTGCTCAAAGACAAATGGTATAAAATTTATATGCATGCTTCTGTCCTGACAGCAAAGGGCTTCGGCAGGGCTCTCGCTGAGAGCTAATGGCTCTCGGGGATGCTGCTCTCTGAAGTCCCTCGGCATGAAATGGTCTCTTGCAATTCATCTCCCGCTAACAGCAGCTCCAAGACGACAGTCTCTCTCCTTTTGTTTTTGAGGGTTTTTCAGTTCTTTTATTCCAGGCTGAAGCTGCCTGGGTTCTCATTGGAGCCGAGAGGGCGCACTGTGGAGGTTTTCTCCCCTCAGCTCTATTCTCTTTCAGCCCTCAGCAGACTTCGGGGCAAGCTGGAGGCCCTATGGAAAGCGGGGCCTGATGTCATCCCACCCAGCACGGGGCCAATGAACGCCCTCCAGCACCCGGCTCCGCCACACACGTACACATCAATGGCATCTTAATAGCTTCTGGGGCTTTTTAAGGCTTTATTAGTCCATGGTAAATAGCAGCGGTAACATGACAGTTTGTTTCAATGGGTGTCTCTGAGCCAGGGGCTTTACGGTGCCAGAGTCATGTAGGAAAACAGGACCAGGAAACAAAAAATAGTTTGGTTTAAGAAGTTATTATAGCTCTAAGGGAGATAAAGGCTCCTGTTTTCATTTCTGGGAGTCAAGGCAGCCCTGGGGCAAGGGCCAGCCATGTGCAGGGGCCCCTCTGAGGACAATACTGGGCCACCAAGAGTCTCTGGATAAGTGACCTGTTCTGCCAGTACCAGGATGATGGGAAGAGCCCAAATTGCCTGGTGCCAGCTGCTTTTTTCCTTTCAATGTGCCCACATGTCAAACGTGGTTTAAGAACAAAGCATCACAGATTTAGGAATACACAGCCAGTGCCATCAGCATATAATCTCTCACAGTTTGCTCTGCCTTTTATGTGAGTCCTGATCTGCCTTGGCGGTGCAGACGTTTCATTGCCTTCTTCATGCTCTTTACTGCCCCAGGAAATTAGACTCAGATAGTCATGTACATTTCTGCCGCTGTAGTTCCTCTGCCCACAATTTGATGGCATGGTGGGACTCTCAGAGATGCTTAATCCTGTTAATCAGAAAATAAGGCTGGAAAAATCATAATTTCCTGAAGAAGAATAGTTTTGGTTGGGTTTTTTTCCTTACATAGTCTAGGTAAGGACTAAGTACTTATAAGTACTCTTTGCAAATCTGAAATAGCGATTTATTGGATACCTTCTCTTTTCCATGCATCTTGGAAATCATGTTCACCGCACGCTTTTGCAGTTAACCTGGTTAGCTGGCACAGCACCCCAAGGCTGTGGAACGTTGCTTACGCCATCAACTTCAGTCAGCAGAAGGTGTCTTTGCAGCCGGAAGAAGTGGCCTTGTCCTTTGTTTCTGCTGTTGCCCATGTTTTTATGTCAGTGCAAGTGTTTATGCAGCCATGTCGCAAATGAGATCGGGGAACCAGGCTGACATTCTGAGGCAGGAGAGGTTTTGGCTGGATCAGATTCCCCAGGTGGTTGTATCAGCAGCAGGGAAGGACCTGCACGGGAGCTGAAGTGGGTGTCCAAAGTCAGGCAAGCCTGGCTCTTTCAGTGACAGGACTGCTGAAATCTCACTGGAAATGGCTGTAAATCTACAGCATAGGCGTTTTGTTTCTTGAATGCAATTAGGGGTCCACAAAGATCCATTTATTTATGATTTTCTATATCTGCTCTGAAGAAAGGGTGATTTCAAACTAACTGCTGGCAATGTTTCTCTTAACATCATGTACAGTCAATGACACAGTGGAGTTGACCCAGTGTTGTTACCAAACTCCACACATGCATTTGCTAGAGCATCTAGAGGGTGCCAGGCTGGCCCAGCAGCAGCATGAAAAGGCTGTGAATCTTTGGCTCTAAAGATCATCAAACCCTTGAGATCTGTGTGGTTACACAGAACTAACAGCAGTTCTGTTTGCCCTCAATCTGTAAATGCTCCGAGTTGTATTTTCTGGGCTTGGGTCAGCTGCTTGCTGTTGTTTCCAAGCCTGGCAGGCAGCGAGCGCCTGTGCAGCTGAACCCACCCCTCCAGCGCCCTGCCCCAGCATGTCTCACTTAGCTTATTTCTATATGGAAAACAAAGCTGGAGGGCAAAAAAATGGCTGTTTAAAGGGGTTGATCACTCAGAGAAGCTCCACCAGTGAAGAGAATGTGACAGTTTTTGCTGCGATGACAAAAATCATGGCCTCACTGACATGAGCTAAAAGCTTCCCTGCTACTGTCTTGATCAGAAGCTGTATTAAACACAGCCCTTGGCATTGCATTTAATGGGGCTATAATGCTGCACTTTACACCCTCCATTGTCACTCCTACTCGCACCTGAAGGCTGACAGCCACACTAGGGCTTGAAGGGATGATGGTCACTCTTGGTGGCCTGTGCTCTTGTAAAAGTTTTCCGGACTCTTACAGAAGTGCATTGGTCATTCAAGTTCATGTGTGTGAGCTGATCCCTAGTGAAGAGCATCCTTCCCTGAGTGAAGAAGCTTATTACAACTGCTGCTGCTATTGGTTTGCATCATGATTGCAACTGGAAGAAGTCAGAGAAACACATATGATTTCTTCTAGCGCTGTTAAACCAACACAGCTGTGGAAAAATGGTAGGATGTAAAGGGAGAAAGCCCCCCCTCAGTCTATTAAAATGAGCCATGAGCACAATACCAGTGTGGTAAGTCAGGGCAATATGCAAATGGCTGCATGTCCCAGAAATCCTAATCCTATCAAGAATGCAGAAAATGTTAATTTGACCATCTTTCACAGCTCATAAATCTATCTGTAGCAAAGCCAAGCTGCCAGATGTCGTCAAGTAGCACTTCTTTGAGGCTGGCAGTCTCAGCATAGATGCCTGATCATGCCTCAGTAAAGACCAATAAAGAGCATTGTTTGTGTGGCCTGAGAGCAGCTTCTCACATTTTGCTACAATAGAGGAAAACAGTGGGAAATGTGAATGACTGATTGGCAGAACTGGTGGTCCCACTTGTCCTGCTTTCCACATACAGAGCTATACATTTCACATGCATTTTACATCGCTAGTATGCAGATTAATCTATGTAATTCTTAACAATTAGTGCTGTATGTTCCTCAACTTAATTTCTTGAATCCTAAACTACAAACACAAGCTAGATATAGTTCCTTTTGCCTCAGGCAGATACTCCTTATTTACTTAAAACTACTTAAAATGGCAAACAGCTTTTATTATGCTGCAATCTTATGATTTAACATTGAGAATAGAAAAATGCTATTTCAAAGCAAGCAAAGTTCTCTAAATCAAAGACCTCTAGAAATACATACTCAGTTTTATCCTTCTTAAAGACAAGGTTTAAAATTACCAGTTGCAATTCAGGTTCTCTATTATCAACCAGAATTAATCTAAGTTTTACAATAGGGGTGATGAAACCCTGGCACAGGCTGCCCAGGGAAGTTGTGGATGCCCCATCCCTGGAAGTGTTCAATGCCAGGTTGGACAAGGCTCTGAACAACGTGATCTAGTTGAAGTTCCCCCTGCTCACCGAAAGGGGGTTGGACTAGATGACCTTAAAGGTCCCTTCCAACCCAAACCATTCTATGATTCTATGATAAATTGCTTTTACAGTGTGTGTATTAAAGCGCCAGAGCAGATATTATTGTGTGAAGTTACCTGTGAGCAAGCTGGATAAACCTCACTTTTATCTAAACTGAAATGCCTTTGAGCTTCTAAGTAACTATCACAAACTCTGGGTTGAGTCATCTTAATACAGAGTTGGGCTGAAAAAAGAAATCGGGCAAAATTATAGCAAATGCTGTAGACAAACATCTGTACAGAAACAGGATTTTCCAGCAATAAAAATGATACAGGGCTGTCTGCTATCTATAGGTACAGAGATCCCCATGGAAACTGCTCTTCATTTAAGATGTGTATTCCTGTCACATGGCATCCACATCAATCAAATATTTTAGATCATTAAGCTCCAGCCACACACAACAGACTTCTAGCGCTTCTTCAGATCAGGTGCAGTCTACAGCAAGGCAGATTCTGAACCAAGAAGCTGAAGTCCTCAATGCCAGCAAGTCCCTGCTGTCTGTCAGGGTAGAGGGTGCACAGGCCACAGATGACAGCCTGAGTCTTTCAGGTGAATGCAGGCTGTGATGCTATTTGTTCAGTGTCATCTCTGACAGTGGGGTTTCTGGAGTCACCTACAGCAGTGGTGGTGGAGAACGCAATAGGGACTCTCGGTATCACTCAGGGAAGAGGGTCAGATTGTCTGTCCACCCCAACCATCCTGAACTACCCATGAGCCCCTCCTGATGTGAACTTACTTCAGGGAGTAAATTTTAGAGACAAAATATGTGTACAGCCTCTTCCCATTAGTATTACATGCCAAAGCCCATTGCAATTGTAGCGTAAGGGAGAACTAGGGATTGCAAAGTGAGGCTTCTTTTAGGTAGCTGCAGTTGGAATTCCATTTGGTCGAACAGACAAAATGCTTTGAAAAAGAAGAAACCAGAATAAAGAAAGTTTAAAACTAAAGGACATATTTAATGTATTTGCTTAGGAATTTGGTTATGTTTTACCTCCAGAATCAGATACAACAGGAGAGAATGAATTGTGTCTGAGTTTGAGAAGACAGCTCTTCTGGTTAATAATCTTAAAATACCTGTATTGCTAAATTAGGGTATGTATAAATATAGTTCTGATTAATTTTTCTGGGAACAACAGAATCCTGAGGCAAATATGTGAGATTTCATCCTTGCTTACAGATATGAGAAAATTCATTATGCTATAACTAGTAGGTCAGCAAGTCCAAACCCGCTATTTTAACAGTATTTCAAGTAGGTTAAAGATGCTGAACCACAGACTCCCCAAAATCTGTACTGCAAAATCGGTCCAGTAAAAGAGACATATTAAGCACTATTTTTAAAAGTTGGTTATTTTTTTGGTTTTTTGTTTTTTTTTTAAGGAAAATACGTTATTTATTGATATTGCAATAAAACATCTGCAATACACAACAATGCACCCTATCACACAATAATATTTAAGCCATTAATTGTACAATGCATCATTACTCTCTCTTCTTTTAAAAAAAATAAACACAACCAAAACTTGATATATGAAATATTTAACACATACATTTTGTTAAACTACTTTACTGAAAAGCTGGCATTTTCTGGGAATGGGGAGGGAAGTCTCAGGAGTCAGGAAGGAGGCATACCTAAATCCATAACTATTTGTTTATGGACTATTTTGCATGAATCCTCGGCTATTAAAAGTTGCCACATGTACACAATTCTCATATCTCTTGCAAATTATTGTCATTTCAGTATTTCTGCTGGACTGTTTCCCTACAGCAGACTTGTGGCACAAGTATATTCTAATTCGTCCAGGTCTGAAATTACTATTATTTCTTTAATGTATTTTACAAATCTGTTCTTTTATTAGGTGTTTCTAAAATTACAATTGATTAAGCTCACTTTTAATTGCAGGTGACATTTCAGAAGTGCCTTGGAATATGGTTTTATACACAATTACATAAAAGAACAGGTTTCTACATTTTTTGTCCAACCCTATCCATAACTCTCATAACTAATAATATCCATAATTCTAATGGGTTATTCCCATTAGAAGTCCCCCCTGCGACTAGCGTGCTCTGTGCTGTTGAGGATTCCTCAAAATGTGCAAGCACCAGCTCATTATTCTGTCACCCCGCCTTATGTTGTCTTATTACACAAATGCTCAGAGGCTTTTAAATATATTTAAAGTGCTTATGTGACATGTATAAATAGAATGCTGGATAGAATGTTTACTTTAAAAGTTTGCTGAAATTCTGAAATGAAACTGTCTGACCTCTTCACAGTGATGAGCAGCACTTTTCTCTATTTCTGTCTCCTTATCAGGACACTTTGTGCCTTTCATTCTAATTTTGCGTAGGCTACTTCAGACTTTCTCGTATACCACTGACCAGATTTTCTCTGTTAACGTATCTGCCACCATTCTTGAGATGGTCAATTCTTTCCACCCTTTTTTTTGACCCTACTTTTTTTCTTCAAGGTCTGTTCTACACCTTTAGAAATACATCTTACTAGAGATGTACTAACCTGTTCTCCATTCTTAGAGCTTTAGTTCCAAAAGCAGAACATTTCCTTAAAACTTATGTTTTTGCAGCTGCTGGTGCATTTTCACATCCCTAACTTTTTGAATAAAGCTTTAGCGTTAGTCCCTGTATTTTGAAGTCGGTTTTATTTCTTTTTCTGATTACTGATTTTAGAATCTTTGCGTATAATAACCTTCTATGCTATGTGCTTCAGGGACTATACTGGCTGTGCAACTGCCCTTATTTATATAGTTTTCAGATTGTTTATAAATCTTTAGGTTTTAGTAACCTACTAAGTCGGCTCTTTCCCTAAAGCAGTTCTTACCCTAAATCCTGAATTAAGAGTTTATGAATACAGGTGCTCTACTGAATATTTATTATTAAAAAGGAAGCCCTCTAATACCAACCCAAATCTAATTTATTCTACTGCATGCTTGCAATGCTTCAGTAGAATACTTCCATATAGGGAACCACTGTGTATCAGGTACTGGTCATCATACAGAGATTTATGTATATTTTGGACTACTTGGTAGTTCACGCTATCATTAATTAAAACAATACTTAATGTAACCACTGTCAGCTTCCACTGACTATTTCAATAATTAAAGACTACTAGAATATCCTCCTAAGTTGTCATAAATCTTACATACACTAATTGATTTTCTATTACTAATTTTTGCAACAAAATATTTTTTTGTCTGTACATGTAATTTCAGTTCTATTTACATGTCAATCCTATTAACTTCATTTATTTACCCACTTCTGCATCAGGCTTGGACCAAGTTCTACATCTATACATGATCTATGATGCCTGCTGTCTCACAAAACTGAATATATTTCTTGTTGTGAAATACACTTCCAAATATATTGCTGGAACACGTCACCTTTTTGAAGAGCAGCTAGACAACATGAAACCACACACCACTAGTCCCAAAATAAGTGACTACTTTCACATCTGTTTCTCAGGCTATTTCTATTATCTTCACCATTCAATATTAACCCTTTCCCACACATACCAACCTAGAGCTGTAAGCAGTGTATCAGCTGACATGAAGCTGCTTTTCCAACTGCAAAAAGTCTCAATCGTATGTTCTTAGGCACTAGTGCAATTTCTTTTGCTTCTTTATCAATCTACATGTAAAGTTTGCAAATATTACTATTAGGATCTTTTAAAACTCTTAATGGTCCCAACTTAAAAGCTTTGCAAGTAAGTGTTCCCTTAGCTATGTTCCTGAATGTCTGTTGTGCAAAGGCATTCTGTATGCTGCAACCATGTAAGAAACCACCCCAACCCACTTTGTTGCTGCCGATTAAGATCCAAGTTGAAACATAGTTGAGTTGCAGCTGGATAAATTTAGCAGTTTTCTCAAGATTATGTAAGAAGAGATGGCTCTGACCTCCACTTCCTTCTTTGAAGTTTCCTGCCGCATCAAATTCTAATAATTCATCGAATGTGACATACTTTAATTTACTGGTATGCTACCTACTGTGTTTTTTCAGCTTCTGTCTGATAATGCTTCAAAATCAATGTTTTGAAGAACTACTGTTCAGGACATTTGTCTTCAGTTTTTAAAATCCTATTATCCTATTTTGTTCCAGACATCATTTACCAGGTCTGGTGTTAATGTTCTGAATTGGCTACAACTTTCTTCACCTAAAGAAAGTTTTCCTCAAGAGAAGCTATTCTGAAATCCCTGTAATGTCTGTACATCACTCGTTTGATGTTTTAACTCAAACATAAATTGGGAAGTTGATGGTACCATTATTATCTCGGCCATTCCTAATAAGTACATTAGTTATTCCCAACATAATTCTTTTTTGTGCTTGTAGAACTTGCCTGCTTTTCTTTACAGGTTATTATTATTTTTTTTATCTCTCCCCTCCCGTCTGTCTTGTCTCAGTTACCAACCTTGCCCCCTTTTAGGGTAGAACACGTTAGCTTCAAACCAGTCATCTACATGCTTTTTCTTTTCATCTTGCATTCTGTTCTGTCTGCCTGTAACTGTTCCTCATCTAGGGAGCCACAAGCAGAGGGAAGAAACCCCTTGATACTCTCATAGTACCATTGCTTATACTTGCTGGAGACAAGCAAAGGGAGGCACACACCGCCCTCTACACCTTCAACTATAGCACTTCTCTCGCTGACACCACATCCTACTGCAACCTCAGTGCGTGCAGAAAAAGCACGGCTCCAAGAATCGGAGAGGGGCAGATCTCAGTCAGTCTGATTTTTCAGTTCATTGAAGGTAAGAAAGCAGTCTGCTGTATTGTTGCATTAGTTGAGTACAAATGAAGCCTTTATCGTTGTTCAACTGAAAGGCAGAAGGCAAGCCAACCATGGCATTCTGTTGTTTCCAGCAAAAGAAAAACTGGTTTACTACATCAAGTTCAGGAGATGAGAAGAAAGGGAAATGGCTCCTGGGCTGCAGCTCCCTCACTGACAATGGTGGGCTGCTGGAAAAGTCACTCTCTCAACTTTTTCTCCACTTCCTGGTGAATGGAGTGAGAGAGTAAACAAGTGTGTGTTTGTGTACTCATATATACACACATATAGACACACAACATGGTGTTTAATGAGCAAGTTCAGGGTAGAAAAGACACACCGTTCCTCCCATTCTAAATTAGTGCCAACATACCTCTTGCATGTGCATTGTATGGATATTCTTAAGTTTCTCAGTGTGACAGGAGAGTCTGGCTTAATTATTTTTTAATTTCTAAGAACTGAGGTCTAAGTTAGGAGTAAAGTTTTTAGGAAAAAACCCCTAACATTTTCTATTTACTTAGCTGCAGCACTTGCTTTTAGACAAATTGCTTAGTTTTTTAAAAAAACCCTAATGCAGAACACAAAGCTAATTTTAATTTTTTTACAACCTTGATAGGTGGAATTTTCAGAAGGAATTTTATCAGAACTTGTATTCCCAAGATACTGTAAAGATTTTAATTACCCTTGATCTTACTAAACTTTTGCTTTCCTGCCCTCTAGTGCTCACATCTATTTAAACCATCTACACAAGTCTGGTTTGGAAACCTCCTACCATGTAAGTGGTCCTACTGAAATAAAATACTCACTGCACTACATGTGATCTAAGCAGTACTTTTGTTATTGCTCATGTATGTATCATACTGCTACCTATGTAGTTATCTGTAAGGTAAGACTTTGCAGGCTACTTTTCATTTTACAAAACTACTGTAAGGCAGCTTTCTTTTTAAGTTTTGGACCACATAATGGAGTTTTAAAAGCATAAATTAAAGCTTATTTCTGGGTTTATAATTAAAACATTTTCACTGATAGCTAAAGCTGTTAGTTAGCCACATACCAAATGACAGTACAGTTTTCATCCACATTTAAAGCTTTTCTAGTTAATGCAATTAATTTCGCCTCTAATGATATAGCTTGTTATAGTATTGTGCATGCTTCCATTTAAAACAATGGGTTGACACACTACATCTGTAATTACTCCCATACTACCAGAAAACCAGTGAATTAAATTTATTCAGTGTTAAATGGATATGGAATTTCATACAGTACATGTAAAGACATTTCAATATGAGTAAAGCAGAACTAATTGCACAAGAGATTAGAAGTTCACCTCAATAGTCAGTATTATCAAATCATTACAGCTTCCATCTTCAGAGTGCAAGGTATGTCATGCAAAAAACCAGCGCAAAAAATCCCCAAACAGACAAAACCAACATTGTGGTACCACTTAAAATGCTATCATACCACAATATTTTACATGACATTAAGCGATCATTCATAAAGAATGAAGCATTTTAGCAATAACAAAAAAGTTTTAAATGTACTTAACAGATTTTGCATGAACACCAATTCCAGCATTACTATACCTAAGGAACAGGCAACATGCTGGGAGAAAGTACCTAAAAATCAAAGCCTTTTTTATTCATAGCCAATATTACTTTCTGCAAGTTATTCTTATTATTCAGATTCCCCACATAACTGGGTACGGTTCAATACATTTTTACATAGAGCATAATCACATAACCACCACATCAGCAAGACGATTTCATTATCTTGACCAGTTACTACATTTAAAACCATGGTATGGTAACATGCCCTGCAAACAAATTGTCTTCTGGGATAGTGTCTTGTATGTAGAAATATAAAACAACTAAAATATACTCCTAACCACTTTAACCCCAAATGAACTATAATTTGTATTTACATATTTTTGAAATATGTAGGTAAAAACTGCAGATGGAAGAGAAGCAGAATACACAAGAGAGCTATGACAGGGCTGATCAAACTAATCGGCGCATCCAGTAACCCCGAATGAGTCTTGAGAAGGGGGCTGTACCTTTTGCACTCTTCCTCCATCCAAGCAGTCTTACCAGGGCTACCGAAGGCCCTGGTAACCAACCAAACACTGCTGCAAGAGCTGCTCATCCCACTTACACACTCCTTGCCCAGCTGGCCGAGCACAGGGAGCAGAACCTTGCACCCCGACCAGTTCCACTCAGCCAAAAGCACTGCAGATAAACACACTTCTACACACCTGCTTCAACTACAGCTTGAATGTCAAAATGGAAGAAACACAGGAGATGACAAGATGGTTTTTAACATTTCCACCTCACAATACAAATATCCTGAGGGTACCAACAGGTAGATTAATTTACTAAAATAAGCATACAAAAAAGGCCAAGCTGTCTGCCCTCATATTAGGAATAAACTATTTAACTTCCTGGCTTAAATGTAAGCAAGAGGAACTCAAGAAAGACCTCCTTGAGGTTAATTTTCCAACTACATTCAAAGAAAATAATTTACTAAAACTGTAACTTGCAAGGTCTACTAGCCTTGAAGTGAGGATACAGGTTAACTATACCTATAGTTAAATAAAAAACTTCAGAAGACATTTTACAGAAATAAAATATGCAATTCTAGGAAGTAGCTGGAAAAACACTTCAGTATTCAGCTGGAACATTCTATTTTCATAGACCATCATTCTCAGGAATATGTTTTTCATAAATTAAAATACAGCACAAAAATTTGTGTGTTCAATCTAAAGTTGCATATTTCTAAACCTCTTCAGATAAAATTTGCTTTCTCCCTCAGAAATAAGTGATAAACCCTGAAAAAAACTGGCTTTTCAAATTTATCGTGCATGAGGAAACACAGATGAACAAACCAGTATCTGGAAAAAACATTTTGTACAAGGTTGCAGTTCTAAACCACTTATATTACAAAGCAATGTAAATAAATACCAGGCTAGTACAAAAGCTCTTATTTACAGTTTTACAAATGAAAACGTTTTCAGTGTAAATGCAGTGTTTTAAAGAACACAATATTAGTAAAATGCATTCCTGTATAGAGCATTACAAGTTCTACTAAATTTCAATGCAGTATTGTATAAAACCATTGTTTCAAGTTAACTTTTGTTTATAATTTAGTACAGCCAAACCCCAGTTTATGCCTGGAATGGTATCTGTTAAAGTGCTGAAAAAGAGGACATTTCTGAAATTTTAGAAAACATACTGTACATTATTAAAGCTTTATCAAGTCAAAAATGGTACACTTCGTTCACATTTGCTACCACACCACCTATGGATGAAAGTTTTTCAACAACTTATAATTAACAGGATGGCAGCCATTCATTGGTATCTTCATATCCAAAGTCTGATGGTTTCCCACAAGTAATTTGTCTTAAGCTTCAGTGGTGGTTTCAGGTTTCATAATCTGGTAAGTGATCAAGTATTCTGGATAAGCCTGAAAGAGCGACACACACATTCTTTGTTACAATTTCATTTACTGGATGAATTCAGAGTGTTTGCTAGAGAGAGGAAAAAAGTTATTTATGCCAAAGAAAATAAGGCAAAATGTCAAAAGTAAAATGCCTGGAGCATTCAGGAAACTGACGCTTTTACCTGCAACCACAGCTAGAGATTGTTTTAAGACAAAAGCAAGTCCTAGCACCTCAAAAGAAAGAAAAAACCCAAACCTACCAAACCCCCCCAAACTAAATCCCAACACATTACATGCCTTAAAAAACAATATTTGAAAAATCAAATGTTATTTACCTGCTCCCCTCTGTAAATGACATATTCTGCCAATGCCAATCCATTTACACTGGGTCTTCCAGTAACCGAGTGATGTCCTGGGGGAGAATGAGCCATTTTCATAGCACTGAACTGCAGGAACGACTTGCCCAGTGTTACACGACAAAACAGCAATTGTCTGCGTTAAAAGGGAAAAAGGACCATGAATATATAATGTTTGCGAAGCTCCAGAAAGACAATCTTCGGAATTTGAAACATTTACTTGAGGAGAAGAGTAGAACTTTAAAACCACTTCAGTTACTCTTTGTAATTCACAAAGTTTTGTTTTGAAGGAAAGAAGTTATGCTCCCTGGTTTTCTGAGGGTGTCCCCTTTCCCCCCTTAATTCACTTGTTGTTCTAACACTAGATTTGTATCCAACAGTTAAATCAACATCAAGGCCAAGTACATCTGTATTTTAGTGTGTGAAGCACCAGTGAAGAGGAGGCTGATTGTCACAAAGTACATCCTCCTCATAGAAATACAGCATCTGAATATCACAGAATTTCTCCTTTCTCTGTAACAGGCAATGGACTAAACCCTCATATTGCTGCATCTTTCACACAAGCATCCAGAAGATCTTCTTCACTCTCTGGCTACCCAAGTCTGATTTTAACAGTAAGTTACGGGCAAAAGTTAGGTTAAATGCATTGAAATGTTAATACATTTCATATTACATAAATACATTAAATGTAACTTGAAATGTTAAAGTTTCTTTAAGACTTGAATATCAAAGTTTTCTGACAGTATTAGGCCTGGCATATAGGGAGTGCTGAGAAGGTTTGGTTTCCAAGCAAATCTTTCTTCACAGACAGAGACTTGCAGACTTGATGGACTATAGCACAATATACAAAAGCAAAATCAGATTATTCTTGAGGACTTACCTGTGGCAAACATAACAAGATCTATCTTTGTGAATTGGACATCCAGTGCCACCTCCAATTCCATACACATATTGATTGCTTTTGGAAGAATTTTCAGCAAAATAAATCCCAGCTCCAAACATGCCACCTATGTAGGCATGTCTCTCATCAAAGCCTTTGTGAATGATGGCATTCACAAATGGGGAGCCTAAAAGAAAGGAAGTAAAATATTGAAAATACAGTATACAGAGATTTATAATTTTTTTGTACATTTTTTCTATACATACAAGGAAATCAATCCCCAGAAGTTCTGACCTCAGATTTACTCAGCCAATTTGCTAAATACAAAGGACAGTAGCTGATAAGTGTACATTTTTAACAAAGATTTACATAGGATAATATCCAAGAAAACTCTTGCAGCAAAAGAAGGCTCTATGAGTCTGTACTCGCTTTGACAGAGTTTCATTCTAACCAGGATTCATTGAATACACTGCTACACAAATCCCTCCTTCTTCCTTACACCTAGAAGATTGCATCTAAAAAACAATAAATGTAAACCACTATTTATTTGCTTGCAGTGGTGATAAAATTTAGCCTTAATGAATAATCTGTTCAAAATGGTAGTCTGCATCTCAGCACATCTGATAATCATTAATTTTCACAAAAAGTGCATTTTTTTTTTTAAGTATTTTTATCGCAGTATATATAAATATGCATGCAATTTTAGAGAAAAGCTGTTCTAAAAGAGCATGGAATTTAAGTTATGTTCGGAATTACAGTAAAAATAATCCAAAACCTTATTCTCCACTCTAAAGATGATAAAACTATATATGAAGCAGAAGAACCTTCCAGATGAGAATTAGAGAAACTTATGACAACTGCTTTTTATCTTCTGCAACTGGCGCATGTGGTTAAAGACATGTGCTAATGCTTAAAAAAAAAAACAAAAACAAACACAACCCAAAACACAACAACAACAACCAACCAACCAACCAAAAAACCCCAAAAAAGCCCCAAAACCAACCAACCAAAAAACCCTAAAGTCTTAAAAAAAGTAGAACACTCAAAAGACATTAACTGCTTTATTCCAGGGATAATATTGTTACCTAACTAATTGCAGACTTTCCTTTAAAAAACAGTTTATTCCATCAGCAGATGGTTTCCTTTCACAGGGGTACAGATCACAGTCAAAAGACAGGATTTAGATATCTACGAGTTTGGGCAAGCAGTTAATTATTGTGTTACTGCCACTTCCAGTGCTAATGTATTATGACAGAATCTATGTAGCTTTCATTCGTAAGGATGTACTGTGAGCTTGCAATGTATTTGTGCACAGCTGAGCTTTCAGTGGCTTTAATTTGCTAATTACCTTTCTGGAATGATGACCAAGAACTTATCAAGTAATAAAAACAACAAAACAAAAAAATCCTACCCCAAAACGACCCATAGCATAACAAAGTTTGACCCTTAATCACTTTGGTCATTCTGATAAAGCAGAATCAGTAACTCAACCAAGGAGGAGGGACACTTCTGATTCTCCATTCATTAACTACTATGTTTTCACTTAGATCTTTGAAGTCTCCTTCGGGAAGAGGCAAGTTGATGCAAATTTCAGCAGAATGATGCATTTTATTTTCCCACTGGGACACACACACTTGACCATATAAAACTCATGCAAAACCTAGAACCTATTTCAACTGAGAAAATTTGAGACAGGAGAAACCCTCCAATAAAGTGTTGATGGTGAAATGAGTTCATAAGGTGCATTTCAGTGTCTCACCATGAAAGAGCATCCTTTCATTAGCATGGTTATGATTCTCTTCAGAGACTTCTTTCCTTCTGTGAGTGTATCTTTCCCATAGTTTTTTGTTGCACACTTTCTGAATCTGAAACATTCAAAATGTAAGTTCCATCCTGAAACTGAAAACTTACGTTTACTTTACTTGACATATGGTTAGCCTACAGCAGCTACACCACAGCAAACTTACACTGTCACTTAAACAAGAATATCTTCCTTAGAACTCAATGAAACAAATTCTCTAATTTATCCTGCAGAAGCTGATTGTTGTGGCATAACTTAAGGAAATCCTAATTATATGCTTAATTAAGAATTAATTTAAACCATCTGTTGAGCAATACTTCTTAATTTAAATTTAGCAGGCTTAGTCACAATTGTACTTGAGTATTGTTCCAAACATAGCTTGACGCCAAACCATTAGTAAAAAGATCATCTAGTAAATAAAGAAGTGTCTTCTATGAAGCCTTCTAGAATACTTCAAAAAGAAAGTAAATTATGCAGCAGAGGTATGCTGGATACTGGCAAAGCCTTATGTTTGTAGATACAGCATATCAGTTTTACTGGGGAAGCTGTAAAATCAGTTCAGATTAAAACTTCATAGTACTTGCAAATCAAAATCTATCATTTTAATGAAAATTACCATTTATTTAGGGAAAAAAGAATATAAACCAAAATTCCACTAAATTATTTAACACAAGGTTGTCTGCTGCCTGGTGTTTTAAGCTTCTCTGGTGCTAAATGAAGCCAAAATAGGTACCCTTACTTCCATACTTCAAGAGCTTTGCTTTCACTTCTTGCTGTTTTTTTCCTGCCAATATTCCCTCAACAGAAACCTTCTGTTTCTTATAAAACCTTCTGTCTTTTTTTTCAAACATTCTGCAGTTTTCTGTGAGGTCCTTCTATGTCAATTTCTGATAATATTTCTTAATGCCTATTAATTCATAAGCAGTTTTTCTATGAAGCTTACACTTTGAATTTGCCTGGAAGATATTTTTCCTGTGCATGTCTCAGAACAGCACATTTTACTACATTATGGAACTCAACAAAAAAATTGAGAACATTTTATGGGCATTTTATTTTCAGCCAAAACTCTAAGGGTATAACCATTGACCATAAAGATGTATCAGCTACCTTTAAGATGTTGTATCTGTTGAAGACCCCGCCAGCATGTCCTCCATCCCTATGCTCTCGGACAGTACTCTGCATCTGAAGATTGAGAATTTTAAGGAGGATCAATTTGCTTCAGAGCACGTTCAAAACATACATCCTTCACCTAATCAAATAATTAACAGAATAGACTTTTTTCTTAAAAAAATAATCATACAAGAACTTTTTAGGCAATGCCTCCATATTAAGTAATGCCAGATTTCGCGGATGCACAGGAACAGGTTTAAAAAACATATCTTGAAGAGTCTATGGTCTGGTTTTCAAACTGAAAAAGATTGCCACTATTCTATTTAGAATATTGTTTCTTCAGAATTTTGTCCTTTGTGATGATGACACTTTGGAAAGAAATGACTTAAAACTGTGTATAAGAGATAGGCGATTTATACTTTATATCAAAGAGTTTATACTTTATATCAAAGAGCTTTTCTATATAATTCATGTTTTAAAAATACTACAAGCAGTAATAAGTAAGAAAAAGTTATAGACATCATGAACACAGATTATAAGTGGCATAGTCAAATCTGGAAATTTGAAGTATCCTCACACAAATTTTTCTTAGTCTTAGCAATGTTCATTGCATTGCTAAGTTGTCTAGTGATACTTCTTTATCTACTTGAATAGAAATAACAAAAATAGTGAAAGGCTACAAAGAAAGGCATACCTCCTCTTCTACTGATTGAAATTCCTTGTCTTCAGTGGAAAGATCTATGAGAATAGTTCCGCTACCAGAAGTATTTAGAGTCAGGTATGGGTTTAGTCCTGTGAATGTAACAAAACATTACAATGGTTTCAGAAACTGCTTGAAGACTGCTGATTTTGAATGATACCAGTAAGAAATCTTTCTTTTTAAATGGACCGTTTTCTCAAAACTCAGTTTACAAAATGAAGAGGTTAGCTGCTAAGGAAGGCAGAGATTATTAGTGACCTTAATAGCTTTCCATCAGCCATGTACACTTTTGTGGATGTCAAAGGGTGATCACTCAATTTCATTAGTTTCAAGCAAACTTTTTCAGCATCTCTGTTTATAACCATAATGATGCATACACTATAAATGTAATGAGAAGCACAGCAGCTGGGTCTGGATGCAGATCAACTGCAATCATTTTCACTGATCTGTGGATACAGATCAATCATTGTTTCAGTAAGAAACACTAACCCATCTATCTATGCTTAGCTCAGTATATTAATACATAAGACAGGTAAACTGTATGTAAGCAGTTGCTTACTTAAGAGTTCATTTCAACTCTAGGTAGTGAAATAGTGAGCAACCTGTCCCTGAATCCGTATCAACTGATGGCAGTGGCATCATGAACAAGAGAACCGACTTGAAGTGCTAATTCAGTAGGAATATTTTTTCCAATGTATCGTGCAGAAAGAGCTGACAAAAGAACTAAGATAGTCTGTGAACATAAAAGGCCTAAGCCTGATATTAAATGCTTAAATGAAATTTCTCTGTCATTCCAAATATGCCCAAACAAACAAAAAAGACATTTTATGTGGAATCCACTGTCAATTTGCATACAGACTTCAATCACAACTGGCAAGTAATGGAAATGCAACTTCTGCATATAAGAATACAAAGACAGTGTGTATCATGTCCTTTTGCCTATGGCCTTCCCAGACAACCAGCATGTGACCAGAGTTAGATAATCTCTCTAGAAAGCAATAATGTGCGGAAAAGGGAAATTACAGATTCATACAGAGTCAGAAGCCTCATGTTAGCAGTGTGGAACTGGAATAATGTGTTCAGGAACAAAAAAATTGGCAAGAAAGAACCAAAAAAAACGCTCTTTCAGAAAAGCCCTACTAACCTTGAAATAATAGCAGTAACTGTGTTCAGGAAGAGATGCCAAAATATTCACGAAAACATACCTGAGTGCAAGAGCCCAAGGGCAACATGCAGAAAACTGACAGAACAACCTAACGGCAACAATCCTCCCTACCCCAGAAACACACCCTAGAAAAAAAAATCAAGGGCTGTTGAAATACTCAGTTTAAGTATTTATGCCTGCGGTTAAAGTTACAAATGAAAATGCCAGGCCTCTTACAGCTAGACAGCAAGAGTCTAGAAAGAATGGGGGTGGGAGTAGTGAAAAATGTAGAAGTTTGACATTGTCTATATTGAAACATACTAAAATACGTACAAACATACACATGCTCAAAAATATATCATGTCTACTTGGAAGGCAAAACCAGCACATGATTATCAGCTGGGTAAACTTAGAACTCAGACAATGAAATGACACCTTGAAAGTAACTTTAATCCAAAATACCAATGAATCTGTAAGAAATCATTTGACAATTAAGACAAAATTATGAAGATTTGCTTAAATACTTCATTACTAGGAAAAGGATTATCTCAAGGATTGGTTAATACTGTTTTAAGGAGGAAAAAGTAATTTCGAACTTGGGACAGTGACTCATTACTATGGCGTGCAGATTTTAGAATGAGAACTCACAAATGGTGTCTCAAGAGAGGAAAAATATCCTCTGAATTCTAACTAATTTATTCAATTTTTATGCAACACAACGAAATAATAGCAAGTGATGTTTCAGTGAGACAAGGAAGAAAAAAGGTTTGTCTTGTATGCAGCCAGACTGCTCTGATAAAGATAAATGATCACAAAGCGGGGGTGGGTCGGGGGGAGAGGGGGGGAAAGAGAGAACTAAAAGGCAAGATTCACAGCACAAGTAAAAGCGCTCATGTTTCAAGTCAGGAGACATCATCTGAAATGCCATTTAACCTACAGCATTTATAGAAACGTATTCTTTAAAGGCTTTAAGGTGTTACACAGCAATTTGGAACAGCTATATACCTTGTTGTCCAGAAATGAGTCTTTCAACTCCTTTAATGATTTTATGCCTATGGCCATAAGCATTAATTCCAATTTCCTTCAATTCTTTGTGTCCCATTTCAACCAATACATCCAGTGTTATCTATAATGAAAGCAACACCATTTTTTTGTGCAACACAATAAACAGACTAGAACAGCTGTGAATGACAGTGAAAATACTTCACTGTAGTTGAGACAAAAAGCAAGTGTGAAAAGAACACAAACATTGGAAACTTTACTGTTTTCTCCAAACTTTTCTTTAAATAAATATGCTGCATGCTACATTTATGTAATTCATACTGTTTGCAAGTATCATGTTTCTGATTGAGAAATACAATTTTTAGATGTATTCAAGCCAATAGAAACAAACTCAGAAATGACTAAGCAACACTGACTACTTATTTACTCCACCATTTACACCACTGAAAGGAAACTTGCCTACACTCTAAAACTGATATAGAGATTATTGCTCCCAGTTTTTTTTACATATACAGGTATTTTAATCTCTATTTATACTGGATATCAATCTAAAAACTCCACTTACACTCGTTTCCTCCATTCCACTCATTTTGACACTCATTCATTTTAAATCTGTCTCACGATTTAATTTTAAACAGTCAGTATTTATTCCATTGCTTTATAGCTGAGTATTTGGAAATAAACATAGCTACGTACCTGCTCTCTCTCAAATATGTCAATTAGATGTTCAAGGCCAAGGTTCCGCACAAACTGATTTATGCTAAAATCCACACCCGAAACTGCACAAGAAGAAAAACTCACAATGAACATTCATATACCTACTGTAAAATAAAAAACATGCACCTCATTGTCTGTGGCAATGAGACATACAAAATTCCTGGTCTTTTGCAGATGGTACCTAACTAACCAGTACCAACTATTACCTAATCTACCCTAACACTCTAAGATTTTTACCCCCGCCCCAACAGCAGTCTTTGTGCTTCCACAAAGTAAACAACTAATGTGCAGAAATGCACGTGCAAACAGCAAATATTTTGAGACATGAAACATTACAGGAGTAAGCTTTTCAAGATACCTGATCCAAGAATAGGCTCCTGGAAACTAGATAAAGTTTGTAGTAAAATACTGGTTGGTATGGAGCCAAGTTTCATTTGATGTCTCTTTTAAAACACATTTTGGTTTTGTACAGCAAAAAAAAAAGAACAAAAAAAAGAACAAAAAAAAAAAAGAACATTTTAAAGATTCTATAATGGGAAAGTACCAAAATCATATACAAGACTTTCATTCATCATTAATGAGACATCACAAGGAATACAGATACTATATGCCTGTGTTGTAACTTGTGTATTTTTTTCACCATACAGTAGAAAACATTATTCATTTCCGAGAAAGCCTTACCTTCTTTCTTCTCCAGAACAGTACCTCCTTCTGTGCTGTTTGTAGCAACAACAGAAGGAAGTTCAGAAAAACTACCAGACAAGTTGTCGAGACTACTTGCAGCAGACAGACTGGATGGACTGGATGGAACAGAAGACAGGGAATCAGCTGCAGAACCTGTAGTCTGAGACACACTTATAACCTGAGGTTTGTAGCAAGTCGGTAAGGCGGAAGGAGGCATTGCCGCTGTCAATAATGCACTGACATCATCTGCCTAAATAACAGAAAGCAACTTATTAAAACAGAGGAACACTTTCATATAGTGTTTTTTTTCTAGAATGCATTATCATTATTCTAGACTTCTTTACAAACGGCCTTTTGTGCCAACAGCATACACAAAACTGTAAAATGTTTATAAGTAAAAACTGTAATAAGACAGAAAGTAGAGACTTCAATATTTCTAAAAAACTTTAGGGATATTTAAACAGAACTCATTTGCTAGGAAAACCAAGCAAAAGCTTCTAATGGCAACCAGAATTTACAAAACAGAACAGTTACTCTGAGTGTGGCTTGGAATCGTACTGTAATACTTAGGAAAAAAATAATCCAAAAACTTAACAGCAGATAGCTTCTTAAAGTTATGTTGCTACAAAGTTTGCTTACAATGTATCGCCACAATTTTTGTTGTAGTCAAAATATAAACACATAATTAAAAGCATCAAATTATAAGCATGAATTCCTTTCGTGGGTGTGTGGATTTTGTTTGTTTGTGTCATCCCTCTGCCCCATCTTGAAATACGAAGTCTAGCACAAGAGAATATTTCAGGCAGGTTTACAAAGGCTCTACTGACTTTCCTTACCAGGTACACATAACACACCAGAGAAACCGCAGATTTAAGATTTTACAGAAGTTGATGTATTACATTTTTTTAGGACGGTTTTTAAATGAGCTGCCCCAAATGGCAGACAAGTACAGATTTCCCAAGAAGAGCCCCATCACTTACAGTGACCAGGTCCAATGGTGTTTGTCCTTCTTGATTTTTCAGAGTAGGATCAGCCCCATGTGCCAATAACAAGGCACAAAGCTGTGTCCTTCCTTTTTGGGCTGCTTCATGCAGAGGTGTGAAAGCCCATTTGTCCGTAGCATTCACACATGCATTATACTTTATAAGTAAAGCTGCTACATCAACATGCTGGAAAATAAGAACATCTGTTAAATTCCAAAGTACCAGAGTGTATTAAAGTAACTCAGAACTATTACTGATACTTCTCTGTAATCCTAATTCTGAATTTTCTTAAAATACATTTATTTTCTCATTATGATTAAAAACATGTATTAAATAAGGTATTTTCTTCCTCACCAGAAACATACCAGTAAAAAGTTAAGATTTCTTCTCTTGTGAAAAAAGGACAGACTACAACAGAATCCCAAATCCAGGGGAATCTGAAGGAAAAAAGCACGAATTTGAACTTCTAGTTTGGAAAGTACTCCCAACTGTTTTGAATAAAAACTTTTATCTGAACACAAAGATCCAGGAAGTACACAAAAACAGTTAGTGTCTCAGCACCAGCCAAGTAAGTGAAAATGAGATCTTGCTGATAAAATTTCACTACCACAGGGAAGAAAATGCATTTTATGGAACACCTTCCAGGCTGCTAGCTTTCTAAGTGTTTATGTTCAGATAACTTAATTTCGTAAACTTCAACCATAATTTTACAAATTCAGAAGAGTCTTCACCTTTACAATCAGCTGCCTATGATCAAATTTTTTATGTGTTTTACATGTAGGATTACATTACAACTCAATGACAAAAGCTTTCTAGAAAGTATTAGCTCACAACGCTGTCACTGAAATGTATCACCTCATTTATTTACATAAAAATAAATAAAGCCTCAGAAAGTTTGAAATATTTACCCCGTAAGATGCAGCATTATGCAGAGGAATCAAACCTCCTTTATCCTGTGCATTCACATCTGCTCCATGCTGTAACAGGTATTCTGCAACCTCCAAATTGTTGTAACCAGCTGGAAGGTTGCAAAAGTCAGAATAAATAGAACATATTACAAAAACCTCAACAGGCTATAGAGAAGTAGCAATTCACTTAAATTACTTGAAAGTTAAGATGTCAACAGCAGTGAAGACAGTGTATTTATTATCTATTACTAAGGACAATTTCACCCTATTTAAGGGTATTTGGGTTTAAAACCTCTGCTAGTTAATAATAAAAGGTCCTATTTGGCTAGAGAGAATACAAAATTGAAGTCATTGAGTAGTTTAGAAGAGCAATATAAGATTAACTCTTAAAGAGAAAATAAAGAATCCTCTAGCTTGAGGCTACACTTCAAACTTACATAGACACATCAAGTTCAGACACAGTAACTAGTAACTGTGATCAAACCGCTTAATTAAAACATTGACCTGCTAAATGTAGTGGTGTTGAATGCCGTCCTTGTGTGTCCCGACAGTTGACATTGTCAGGTGAACACAGCTTTTTTACTCGGGCCAAGCAACCTTTCTTGGCAGCATCTAGTAGAGCTGCATCTCCTCTAAGTAGATCTTGAATATCAGTATCACCATCTTTAACAAGGTCTAGTGGAGTATTTCCATCTCTGTTTTTCTTTGTAGGGTCAGCTCCATGCTATGCACATCAAAAACAGGTGGTAAGTATATAAGTAGAATAAACATGTTGCAGCTTAGGTATCCTATGCCTCATTGACCAAATATTCTGATCCATATTCAGATCCTCCATAGAGCCTTTCATTTACTGTATGAAAAAGGACAATGTAGTTGCCAACAGTATCACTTTTACTGAAAAAATACATTTAGATCAATTTAGAAACCACAAAATACAAATCAATTTCCCAAGAAGTCCAATCACATTTCAGATTGAACAAGAAACAAAAGAAAGTAACCTCTCTCCAACATATGTAATACCTGTAACAGGAGTTTGCAAATCTCGTATTTTCCTTTTGCTGCAGCTTCATGCAAGGGAGTGAATTTCCACAAATCAGCTACATTGACAACTGCACCATGTTTAACCAGCAGTTCTGCAACTTCATAGTGACCATATGAGCAAGCATTATGTAAAGGGACAAGTCCTCTGGAAACAATTAAAAAAAGGGAGAAATTATCTTTAAAATTGGGTCTTTTTTCACAAAGTGATACAAACTTAAAATACAATGCACCTTCAACAATCAAACCATAACAATTTCTTTTTTTTTTTTAATTTTTCACAATAGTCTAATATAGTAGGAATACCTACTGCCAAAGCAGTAAAAAAGGAACCAGCAGAGGCACTGAAGAGATATAAAAACACAGGGCTAGAGAAATTCTTGACACTCTAGTCTCAAGTACTGACAAATGCTTTCATGGATACTCTGAACATCTAACAGAACTTTACATGAAAATAAAAAAGTTGAAAGATGGGATGTTTACCAGCTAGCAGTATTCAAGAGCTGAAAGTTATCAGCAATTACAGTTGCAAGAAAATACACATTTGAGTATTTACCCCTTATCTTTCGCATGCACGTCAGCTCCATGCTGAAGAAGATATTCGACAACGGATACTCTATTATACCCAGCTGCAAAGTGAAGTGGCGTAGACTGACGTCCTTCAATATCTCTGCAGTTCACACTTTGAACTGTACATAGTTTCTGTGAAATGACCAAAACAAAACATACATCACTATATATAGTGTTGTCACATTTTAATTTAGTGATGTTATACACATTTAATTTTTTAAAATTGTTTGCATTAAGAAGTTTATATCTTTTTTTTTTTTTTTTTGCATAAAATGATTACTATTCATAGATTGTGTGCAAAGAAAAAAAAATTCCCTCCTCCCAAAGTCACCTGATTTCTATACAGACAAACTTTTGGAGGTAGCGAATATTACATTTTGTCATCTGTAATATTTGTGCAATACGAAGGTTTTAGAACAGGGATCCCAATTCCAAAGCAGTCAATGAAGGGCTTGTGAAGTTATAGTTTGGGATATAATTCCCTCTTGTTCTTAGGACAGGTTTAAGCTTACTTTTACAGTATCCACATCTCCAGCTTTTGCAGCCTCCAGCAACTGTCGATCTGCATCAGAATTACCTAATGGGATACCTTCTGCAAAATAAATGAGATTGCAAGAAAGGTAAGTGCATGCAGTTGAAGGAATTTGTTAAGACAGGAAATCATTTGAGTATTTCAACTATTTCCCTTTTTAAAAAAAAGTTAGCCAATTATAGACAGGTTTTGTCTTTTCTTACTATCTACAACTGCAGATATTATCTCTAACACTGCTTCGCAAGTTGCCTTTAGCAACATGCTTCCTATCCATTTTGAAGTCCTGTGGAACCAAACAAACATTCTTATTTCAGTTTCGGAATTAGACTGTATCAAGAAGCTTACCTATGTGTATAACATCCAAACGTTACACTTGAAAATCCATGTACCCCTCACATGCTCACAAATACAAAGCAGCCATTTTTTGCTTCTGAAACTAATTTTCTACATAAAAGATTCCCCCCTCCCTATGTCCGGATTTTTCTATAATTATTCCAGGTGGCTATGAAACCATGAAATCATTCTGTGCACCTCTAACAATCTGTGGAACTGAATCCTAGAGAGTGTATGATATTTCAACTACACCTAGAGTAGGCAGTCTCCCTATGAACTTGGTTATTGAATAAGAACTGCACAAACCAGTACTGTCTTTTGTAGAAAGTCTTTTTTTTTTTTTGACTTTTATTCACTTTATTGACTTTTATTTCTTGACAGCACTTGAAATGGCAAGTAAAACAAAACACCGTATTACTTCAGAAGTAGATCTTGATTAAATCAGTTATACCTTGTAGTAGCTGTTGCACACTTTCAGTCCCCATTTGCAAGGCTGTAAAGCCCTGCAGAGACACAATGGAAGGATCACATCCAGAACTCAACAGCAACTTGCATGTCTGAAGATGACCACAATGTGCTGCTCTATGAAGAGAGGTCTGGCCAAGGTTATCTAAAGCATTAACCTAAAAATAACAGACAAGAAATATCACCATTGAAACTTAAAGGTGTTTGCATTGCTGACTGGGAGCATTTCACAAGTATTCCTCTGACTTTAATTAAAATAACATATGAAGCACATTTCCAAAGGGCATGACATTTCAAGAAATAAAATTAAAACAAAAGCAGTTCATAAAATTTTAACTGCATTTACTGAGGAAGAATAGCCCCCCCTTTAGAGGCATGTGGATAATCCAGCAGAAACAGTTACAGAATTTAACTGCATACAAAAGTTATTATTTTACTGCCATTATTCTACTCATGGCAGCACAAACCCTCCGTGCCAACGCCGTAGAACAGCTTGTACATGCATTGGCTTATTGTGTTTTTTCAGACTGAGAACTTTCTGTGTGTTTCAGTCAAGGTGTACTTAACAGTTTAGAACTCCGCACCCAAAGGTTACTTTATTCCCTACTGTTTCTCTGGTTTGATCTTGGAAACTTCACTGCAGCCAGGCTGCAATCAAATTCCTATGACAGAATCAGTTCCAGTTCTGGAGGACTCAAGCATTAGATAATGCCTCCTTTCCATTTTCTCTTTTTGTGGAAATTTGAACTAAACATTGTGTTATGATTTAACATTTGCCTTCACTGTAATTTTTACTGCACACAACACCACAAAGTCTACCTGTTACACAGGTTTGTCTAGCTTCTTGTTGTTCATATATATCCCCTACATTTTTTTTCCTTATGCATTTCACTATTACTGAATCACTGAATAAACACTGAATCAGACACTCTACAAGCTTTCAGTTAACAGTGAGGATTACATCCACACTTATAAAATAAGACCAAACCAACAAGATGCCTCAATGTATACGGTTCCAATGTAAAGGGTACCATTCTCATGGTATGAAAACCTACGTAGTATGCAAACCTCAAAAAAATAGAAGTATGAACAGTAACTCATACCTTAGCTTCATGTTTCACAACTACTTCAACAACATCATTATGAGCCTTTTCTGATGCCACATGCAAAGGAGTCAAGAAGCTTTTCCAGGAAAAAAAAAAAATAAATGAAAAAGAGTAACTCAATATGTATTTTGCAAAATCTTCTAAACAAGAAGTTTAGAGTAATCATTTGTAACCACTCACTCTTTCGTTTTTTCATTGATGTTAGCTCCTTTCCTCAGTAGCAATTCACATACTTGTTTTCTCTTGGGATATGGAGATGCAGCAGCACAGTGCTGAGAACATTAAAAAGTATAGCATTACAGCTAGCTAGCAGCTGACAGTTAAGAGCTGGTTATATGCATAGTCAACAGCAAAAAACCCCAACAAAACAAAACATGTAGAAGCTTATTAATTTGGGAGATTCCACAAAGGCTTTTGTATTTACACTGGTATTTTCCAGAGCTCCCTCTCCAATAACTGCTAGAACTCTTCATGCTTTACAAAGCTCGCATATGTAGCTTGCTGTTGCTTAAAACTAGACTACAGAAAAACAGTCATTTAGACAAATTAAACAGGCAATTTAGTCTTAACATTAACCTTAACAACAAAATATTAATATTGCTTAACTAAACAGTGGATATTCCAGGTTGGTTTGAATTACACTGTTTGACACTGAAATTTTCAGTTCTGAACTATTACTGAGCAAGTTTAGTTCAGCCACAATATATGCAAAATAATTAATAAATCCTGAAATATTACCAATGCTGTCTCATGTGTTTGAGGATGTTTGAAGTTCACTGTCTCCAAAGAAAGATGTTTCTTTATACGAGCTACATCTGATTCCCTTGCAGCCTGTAGCAGTGAATGACCTTTGAATTCATCTTTAAAAAGAAACAGATACATATCAGCAGGTTATACTCCTCAACTTGAGAAGCATCAAGAAGAATGTTTCTTTCACTTAGATAAAAATATTCATTTAATTCAACAGACCACACTGCAGACATTTCCAACTCAGACTTAACTTTTTACATCACTTGAAAGAACTTGTTAGGTAAGTTAAAACACTAAATGAATGTGCTTTGTTTCTAAACTAAAGCCAGAGACATCCACGCTGGCTGAACATGAACTATTTTACTTGCCACTGCTCTAGTTTCTACTCTTCACATATGTACCAGTTCTAGCATATACAAAACTCTACTCCTGACCTGCCTTTGACAAACAATTTCTAGATGCTAACATGAAGTCTAATGTAGTATTTACTGATAATTTTAGTGCATATTCCAGAAGTTATTGTTTGGCCACTCAAGGACAGGATTTGAGGGCATTCTTCCCAACTCCTTAAGTCTGCTGGACAACAGGCAATGTCTTTTATCAGTTTCTCTGAACTTCCAGCAACATTCTGAAGAGTTATGCTTTTTCTTTTCTTCAAATAAAACAGTGGAATAAAACCAAGTATTTCAACAGTCTTGATGCAATGAAAGGACCAAGTATGGAAAATGAAAGTGCACTGGCAAGGTCGTTCAGGGAAGAAAAGTTACAAACCCCATCATAACTACATGACTATAAAACTGATCATAAAATTATTTTAAATGCCTACATTCAGAAAAACGTAGCAATCCCAAATTATAAACAATGTAATGTACTGTCCAACATTGCACAATTGCTTGGAAAGTGTAAGCAATTTCCAAATCTGATTTCTGGCAGGTCACTTGTCTAGGGAACCTAAGTACACATTACAGTCAATAACTGATCTCACTTTATACTCACATGCTAATCGTTCTTTTAATTGGGGTGTTGGAGCCAAATCAATGGTGCTTTTGTTGTGACAGTTCAACAGAGTTGGGTCAGCACCATAACTTAACAAAAGAGAACATACTTCCACCCTGTTCTTAGAAGCTGCTTCATGCAGAGGGGTGAATTGCCACAGATCCATTGCATTCACACATGCTCCATGCTTGAAAGGGGTAAAAAAGATGCAATATCAAAACCATATAATTAGAAAGACTTCTGTCATTAATTTCAATGCACTAGATTGTTATAATAAAAATCAATGCTTCTATGCAAACTGTACCCGAGACATTCTCCAGACACTAATTTCCAATATAATACATTTCAGCACACTGCAGTTGCTAATCTTCTGGTGTCTCACATGTACATTCAAAGAATTCAAAGGCAGGGTAGTCTCTTCAGGCTTTCTTCAGAATTTCAAAGAGTAGTTCTCCTAAAGGTCTGTTAATTGAAGAGCCTAATTCACATACTCTAAACCATCTTCGAACAAGCTCTAGAAAAAGTCTAAGTTGCACTAAGATACATTCATGTTCTGTGAATACTCCCCAAGATACGAATGCTAAGGTATCCAGAAGGTGATAGGTACTCAAAGTTGACTTCAATAGTCTGACAGAATATGCTCTTTGCTATTGCTCCAGTTAAAACCTTAGTGCTTTGCAAAAAATTATTCAAGATTCACTGGAGCTGAAATCCAAGAGGGAATACAACTCTAACTTGACAGTTAAGACACACAGCAGTGTTTAGGCAAAAGGGTTTCTTTGTCCAGTACTACAACTGTAAAGATTCACTTTACAATTGGCCTCTGAACTAAAAAAAAAAAAAAAAAATTAGTATTTTTTTTTTTACATAGTTTTTCCTAAACCAATAGAAAGACACACAGAATTAGTGGGGACTGAGACATACGTAACAGGACAACAACAGCTATTCCCTAAGCATCCAAACACGCAGAGTTATCTAACAGAACACCCCAGCTGTTATAATGATCATGATTTATCGTAGTAGCTGAGAATGGGCACATGGTCCTTTGGTGGACACCACTCACAGACTTTGCAGGCCACATCTTTGAGTCAGTAGATTAATGCACATCATACTTTATCTTCAAGGTTAACATAACCCAGATAAGCCACTTCAGTTCCAAGGGTTCACTTATATTAGGAAAATTTACACATTTCTCCTTCTTTAGTGTGAAGGCTACAATTTAGGGTCAGAATTAATTTTGTAAAGTTCATTCTCTTAAGAGGCTGATTAATCCTTAATTTTAAAACATTTATGGTCTTTACCAATATTTTCAAAAACCTCTGTCTTTTGAAATACTTTTCTATTGTCAACATTGGTTTGGTTTTGGTTTTTTTGTTTGTTTGTTTTATGGTTTCTACTTTTTTTTTTTTTTTTTTTTTTTTGAGTGAGGGTGGAAAGGTTGATATAAGAGTTTTTACTTGGTGGCACAAAAGCATTAAGCTTTGTAGCAGAGAGAGTTAAAAACAGAAAGCACATTTATAAGGAAAAAAGCTTCCTTGCAAGCAGAAGATTCTGTAGCTACAGCTTAGCAAACACTAACATGTCAAGCAAAAGCAGCTTACTATTCTTTAAGTTTTGTAACTGTAACTACAAAATATGATGATGATGGCTTGACTTCGCGAACGAAGATATGCAACTTGCAGTAGTCTATTATAAACTGTTCTTATTTAATAATGTGCAATTTTATCTCTTCAAAGACTAACCTTTACTAGAAGCTCTGTTACTTCATAATGACCATAGGAACAGGCATTGTGAAGTGGCACCAAATCTCTATATAGGAGAGAAAGGGGCAGGATGATTATCTTAGTATGCGTATTTCAATTTCAAATGCATCTGTAACATTGCAAATGGTACTGTACTGCACCTTGATCACTTTATAAAAATATCATCAGAGACGTTCAAAGGAAGTTGAGGGGAAATACGAAGCTGAAGAAGAACCCAGAAAATAACTTCAGCATTTTTCAGAACAATAAATATTTACAATAATAAGAAGATGAGCGATGCCTTACTGCAAATGAAGTCATTCTGCTCAGATTCAGAACCCTAAGCAAGAAGAACTATCTGCAGTGGATTTTCAGGAGTGCCAGTAATTATTTCCTTTTTCACAGGAACTTCGCTGTAAGATTATCTTCTCCCTTATAAACTAGCCAAGTATTACTGGCTAATGTTTAAAGCACAATATTTACAATAACAGCAGAACCACAGAGGTTTTAGAGCCAGCTTTGTATGCTCTCAAAGCCCGTGATCTTAGGAGCAAGTGAGAAATTGTTCGAAGTGAATTCTTCCACTGTGGGCTAGTACAGGAGAAATTACAGAATTGAATTACAACCCCAAGGGGACAATTAAAGCTGTCTGATCAGGCAGCTATTTATGTAGCAGTGAAGTGATCCTAGCAAAAAACAGGAATGAGTTTGCTTTCCATAATCTTTAATGTACACAAATACACATTTTAAAAATAGGTTTTCCATTATATTTTATGTAACTAAACTTAGCATGCCTGTATTTCACTACATTTCCTGACATAGCAACGAAATGCTGGAAAATGTAGCCCAAATAAAAGCTCTGTGAAACAGATTTTCAATTTTTATCATATTGTTTTGCAAAAAAAGAAGTGTAGATACTTAAAAGTAAGAAGAAAATTAAGATTGATTCAATCATCGAAATATTTTATTTCTTCATTCACAGTGCTGTATGAATGCATTTTATTAAATAAGACAAGAATTTGGCTAGTGATACCTAAAAGGCAGCATGTTCTATAGTTAGCTCAATTTGGATTCTATTGATTCATAAGTCTCAAGCCTGTACATTTTACATTTTTGTCATAACAGAAAGGTTAAAAATGACATAATGGTATCAAGTTAGAAATTCTTCATGGCTAAAATAGTATTACTCTTCTTTACTTCTTCTCAATTTTAAACAAATTCTGTTTATTCTGAACAAATGAAAAAGGAACCTACCCTTTATCCTTAGCATGTACGTCAGCCCCATGTTGCAATAAGAGCTGTACTATTTTTACACGGTTATACCCAGCTGCTAAATGTAAAGGAGTAGACTGAAATGACAGAATGTAGAATTAATCAGTAACACAAAATCAAAGGGTTGATTTTATATTTATTTTTTTCAAAACTTAACAGTACTAGTTACTGAAATCCTTAAAATAATTGCAACATTAAAAAAAAAACCCAGAGTGCTTGAATCAGACATTTGATAACTATGTTCATTGTTTATTGACCACTCTCGCAGCCATCAGAAACACAAATCCCGAATTGACTCCATCACTAATACATTCTGGCAATGAAGACCTTAGAGGATTTTTGAGTCCCGCAGTCTGCTTTTGTCTTTTAGCCTACGCACTTTGCTGGGACAAACTATGGCCCTTCTGAAAAGGGAAATAAGATGGCCATTAGAAATTATGACTGCTAAATTATAAAGAGGTCTCCCTACCAATCAATAGATGAAGTGTAAAAATTATCAACAGAGATTGTAATCCACATCTATGAGTGCAGTAACTTAACCTTCTCTTGTAAATTCTCACCCTCCACACGGCACTTAGGTAACTTCTCTATGATCTCTTGCAGCAAACCCACTCAAGCATTCCTATCAGCAGTACCAGAAGCAGAGCTACAAATTAGTGAAGAGAAATCTTATCCTCTTCATTTACAAACCAATCAACTGAACTGGGTTTGTATGGTTCCTAGAAGATGAGTCTCATGAGTAGAAGATGAGAAAATACAGATGCGTAAGTGTTTTGGAGATCCCAAAATCTTACCACAAAGCCTTAAACAGGGAAACTAACTCAAGCAAAACTTAAGCGAATGAGTACATTTACTTAATGAGAACAATAAGGATGCCAAAAATTGATACTCAATAATCTGAACCTTTACTAGGGCAGGGGCTGAACCCAGGGGATTATCAGGATTTTTTAGAATGCGGATTTTGAACATTTTTCATGTAGTTCCTTACCAATACTCGGAGCAATAAATAGCTTATTCCTGAAACAGCAGCAATAACTTGCCTAGGCTGTATGGCAAAGTAAGGGACCTGCGTGTATCTCTCTGTGATAGCAATAAGAATCTATGAAAAGGCCTCCCTTCTTTATCACTGCAGATATGAAGGTCAACCAGAAGTTCCAATTGAAAAAGTGTTTGTTTATTGCTCCCAGATGGAAATACCTACACAGTCCTTTTAAGGTTAAAAAACAAACAAACAAAAAAATCAGCTACACTGCTAGAGAGGTACAATCTTATTTTCCCACATATATTAAAGGAAATAGATAGAATCTAAGTTTATCATTTTTAAAATCTGGTCAAATAATAATTGTGAAACATAGAAGAGTGAACTGATTTTAGATCAGGTTTCAAATAAAAATACCTTTCTGCCATCACTTGCATGACAGTTAACATTTAATGGTGTAAGAAGAGACATCATCTTTTCTTCATTTCCGCTCCTGAAAAACAAGATACAAAATGGGCAGAAATATTTGTATTTCAGTTTTTAGTAGCTTCTAATGTTTTACATTTTTCCTTGCTATGTTTGCTAGATCTGTTTTGAACTAATACATTCGCTGATGTGTTGTCAGCATTAAAAGGAAATAAAAAATGCATTTATGTAACTATTTTCGTAGCTCTGTTCACAGATAACAACCGACGCTTAGCATCTAGATGGAATACCAGCTCAAAAGCCAACATATATATCCATTACATGCAATTCTAAAAATATAACTAAATTACAGTTATCTTCCAAACATGCATACCTGGCACTTTCTAAGAGTTCATCTTTCTTATATTCACCTGGAAGACAAAAGGGAGTTTCTTTAGTTGTTAAGTATCTATGTGAAGTTCACTACTTATCCTCCTCTTTCAAAACTTTAGAGAACATAAATGCTAAAAATCTGGCAGTCCATTACTGAATTAGCACAATAAATTATGTATTCAGAACACATCCCATGACTGAGATGATGAAGGCCATATGGGAATTTCTATTTAGAATTATAAAAGAGAGAAGTTAAAGTAATATCAGAAAGACAAAAACCAAAATACTGTATTACATTCATTTGGCTGTTATTAGTCATAATGTTATCTAAAGATTATCCCTTACCAGTCAGCACTGCTTTTGCAGACGGGTCTGCTAAGTCCAAAGCTGTTCTTCCATCTGTGTTCCGGATGGTTGGCTCAGCACCATGCTGCAGCAGCACTAAAAAATGCCAAAGTTTTCCGTGAGAAAACAATTCTACAAGACAAAGCCTATAAGATGTTACCATTACTCTAAGCCACAAGCAACAAAAGAAACATCCAGTTACTGATCCTAATTTCCCCTCTCAAGTTTTTAGCATCAGAATTCCTTGATGTCACTTGTGAGCAGTTTAACTAGTGAAAAATGCCTAGACACATTTTATGAGAAAAAAGCAAAGCAGAAATGGAACAATCACAGACTGGCAGGAGGCAATCTCAGCTGACTGTGACTGACAACCACAAAAAAAGAGCAGCTACTTCACATCAGCTTCAACTTGTTTCTTACAAAATTGGCATTTGAATTTAAGTTTATGAAAGATTTTTAGTTTTAATCTTTATACCAGTCCTAGCTTCATAGAGTAAAAATGGTCTTTAAAAGGTTGTAGACTTTTCACAGTGAAAAGAAATGATTCAGTCACAGGAAGTGTGGGAGAAAATTACCAATGCAGACATCTGTCTTGCCCTTAATGGCAGCTTCATGAAGGGGAGTGTAATTCCAATTATCCCGAGCATTAGGATCTGCACCATGCCGCAAGAGAAGATTGACAACTTCAGCATGACCAAAAGAGCAAGCGTTGTGAAGAGGAATAAGGCCTCCATCATCTCGTGCGTGAACATTGGCACCACTTTGAAGTAAATATTCAACTACATCCTTCCGACCAAAACCTGGAAGAGATAAAGGGAGGAAAGGTGTCAAGTGTAAGAGAATTCCCTGTCCCACATACACAGAGTAAAACAACAAACTTAAGTAACAGTAACCGTACCAAGTAACAATCACAACTGGCATTCTTTATTAAAAGTGCATGTATACACTAAAGGTGTCTGAACCAACCCAAAATTAGATTAAAATAAATACGAAAAAATTATGTTCAAGATTACTGGAAAAGTAAATATCTTGATAGGGCTCCAATGAGTCAACAGCTTCTTGAAAACATAACAAAAAGAACACAACAGTGACAAAAAAACCCTCCTTTAGTTATTTTATATTGCCATTAAACCAAACAATATTTTGAATCATATTCTGCCAACCCACAGCCAGTTTGTGGATGGACCAGTAGGTGAGCCCTGGAAGCAGTAAGAATAGACTGGTTACAAGTTAATGCATGCACAATTCATATTCTAAGCTTTTTAAAAAAGATCCAAAAACATGGAAAGTTTTTTACAGAAACACATTGATAATATTTTTTAAAAAGCAAGTAAGCAGCACTGCTCCCAGGTTCAAATTAGAAGCATGGCTATTTGCTTTCTAAGGAATAATTAACATAATGCACACATAGTTTCCATCTTAGAAATGATAACTTAAGCAAACCCTTAGGGACATAGAAAGTTTATCTGAAGCCATGCTCTATTCAAGAAATTTATTACAAGAGCATGCACAACTGTAATTTAAAGATATAATGCCTATTTTCAGCGATGCCTAAAATGATTATAAATATTTGATCATGACTGAAGCACAAAAGTGCTGTTATACACTGAAGCTTTTTTTTTTTTTTTTTAAACAAACCTGTCATTCAAGTTAAGGGATAGCAAAAAAATAGTTCCACTTTTATACTTGTAGCTAGAAACACATCACAAGGTAACTGCTCTTATAAAACAATTTTGCAGCTACAAGTGTTTCAGCTGTATCTTGTGCATTTATATAACAGCAGAGAAACGAGGACATCAAACTGCATTGACATTTTCTTGAGCATCTTCACAAGAGGCCAGAATGACCTAGGACTTGCAAAAATTAGGTCCATCTGGTTACATTCTAAAGGCCACTGCCTATAGAAATCGTTCAAAGGTTTCAAGAAGGTCTCTTTGCGTCTTAGGGATTATTAGGGCACGTAAGAGCCACATTTGGGTATGTATCAACTTGTGCCAAGTCCCTCCTGGGAAATAACCCATGCCTGCAGGACCTCGCTGACATTCCTTGCTTCAAATACCTGAGTTGCAAACCTGAAGAATTGGGGGAAAATAAAGTCTTGAGGTTCTTCCTCAGAGGGAATCATCACACTGTTGCCAAAACCAGTGATACTCAGATTGCAGCAAATTTAAACTTTGCTACAAATCATCCATGGAAGGTCAGGAGCTAGGTATAAATCCCTGCAACCACAAGCTAGAAATAGTTTATTCCAGTAACTACACAGTATTTCAGTGACAAAGTCACNNNAGCAGGAGAGAAGGGTCAGGATTTTAGTTACAACTGAAGTTTTCAGTTTCAGTTAAGTTCCAACTGAACTTTTTCACAGCATGTTCTTCAAACTGTCAACAACCAAAATCCTGGAGCAAGAAGCACTTTCACCTTCACTATTCAACCTGCAAAAACCAAACATTGCCATTACTAGGCAATTTCTGGATCCCACCTTCTGAGAGATCTTGCATGCAAGATGTATATGCCACAGGTAAAGAGGCCAGGAAAGGCATTCAGAAAAGCCATTCTAAAATTCTCTCTTTCCTTCTTTTCCCTCAAAAGCCTGGCAAACGAACCACATTCCCCACAGATTTTTGATTATCATAAAAATAATTTTATGTGAACATTTTCAATCTCAGAATGAACTCCAAGGTGTTTTCAAGTAACAGTCACAAGACTATACTGGCGACGTGCTTCAAGTTTTCAAAGTACATTACCAACAATACAAATCTTAGCTTGACTACAATAGAACCACATACTGCATAGGAAATTCCGTTTTGAGTCTCAAGATTGCAGTTACCCATCTTTTAACAAACAGAAGGTACCTTGCCTATCCTAACAAAAAACAGGAGCTCAGCATACTTCAGATGAAAACTGGATCAGATATATGGCCTGTGTAGAAACAATTTATCTGCCCAGGCACAGTAAGCCACATTCACTGCACATACATGCATATTTCTGCTGCCAAAAAAAAAAAGTAATCAGTGCCTATACAACATATACCTATGCAGCCATACTGTCTAGACAGTAAATTATATGCAGCGTATTTCTCATTCTTAAATTTAGCTTTCATAACTAAGATATTTAAATATTGTTGTTTTTTATAAATGTGTCCAGATTTTTTCTTATGTCTTCAAAACTTCAAAAAATTCTGTTTCTAGTTTGAACGTACACTCAAAATTGTCTACACTATTTAAAGATCTACTTAGATGTGACTTTTCACAAGTGCCAGAACCCTCAAACACATCAAAGCTGTTACTTGATGACAGACTGCTTAGTATCTTCTTTCAGTACCAAAAAATATTTTCCAGAACTGCTTTAGCCATATTAGAAAAGCCTCTGATCAAATTCTCTGTCCAGATCTCTGCTAGATAAACCACTTGTTCTTGTACAGAAGGCATTCCTGTCCCCCAAAGCTTTGCTGTATAGCCATGTTTTTGAAAGTAAAATGTCCACCTTAGCAGGAATTAACACCATAACTGAAAATCAGCTGTAGAGAGTTCACCTGAATGCCCTCTATTTAGTACATAGGTTCAAACAGGTACAGCTCATGAGCAACACACAGCTTCTCTCTGCTCAAAGCCTGCATCCACTTGGAAAATACCCTAAGCATAGCAACATTCCTAAACTACCTGTAGTTACTTTAATGTTGAGACAGGATCACTTGCATCACACTAATCTTTGTAACTTCATTTCAGCACTGAGCGCACAGCAGGGATTCCTTACTTCCTTGTGGAAGCATCTGCGTAACAGGGCACCATATATGGGAAGGAAGTATTTCCTCATTATTTTCTAAAGGATGTATATGTACAGAGGAGATGGCCAAACTCTGTATGATAGTCTCTCTCTCTCCTTTCGCTTTCACTGAGAGTGGAAAGAGGGGACAGCCTTTCACACAGGAAAGTGAGCCACTGTCCACTGCAACAATTC